>JAOCZM010000246.1:7812500-8039687 GCA_026122235.1 Vinca minor | reverse complement strand
CAGTGTGCTTTCGTTCGGTTGCATTATTTGCTCCCTAGGCCCTAGGCCCTAGGCCCTAGGCCTGGGCCTAAGGCCCTAGGCCCTAGGCCCTAGGCCCTGAGCCTAGGCCTGGGCCCTAGGCCCTGAGGCCTGGGCCCTAGGCTCGGCCTAGGCCTGGAGGCCTAGGCCTGGGGCCTGGGCCACTAGAGCCCTGAGCCTGGGCCCTGGGGCCCTGGGCCTAGGCCCTAGGCCTAGGGCCCTGGGCCCTGGGCCCTGGGCCTAGGGCCCTGAGGCCCTGGAGCCTAGGCCTGGGCCTAGGCCTGGGCCCTGGGCCCTGGGCCTGGGCCCTGGGCCCTAGGCCCTGGGCCTGGGCCCTGGGCCTGGGCCCTAGGGCCCTGGGCCTGGGCCTGGGCCCTGGGCCCTGGGCCCTGGAGCCTGGGCCCTGGGCCCTGGGCCCTGGGCCCTGGGCCCTGGGCCTGGGCCCTAGGCCCTGGGCCCTGGGCCCTGGGCCCTGGGCCCTGGAGCCACTAGGCCTGGGCCCTGAGGCTGGGCCTGGGCCTGGGCCTGGAGCCCTGGGCCACGGCCTCAGGCCCTGGGCCCTGGGCCTGGGCCTGGGCCTGGGCCCTGGGCCCTGGAGCGAGGCCTGGGCCCTGGGCCCTGGGCCCTGGAGGCCTGAGCCCTGGAGGCCCTGGGCCTGGGCCCTGGTGCCCTAGGCCCTGGGCCACGAGGCCTGGGCCCTGGGCCCTGGGCCCTGAGGCCCTGGGCCACTGGGCCCTGGGCCACTGGGCCCTAGGCCCTGGGCCACCGAGCCCTGGGCCCTGGGCCTGGGCCTGAGCCTGGGCCACACAGGCCCTGGGCACCTGGGCCTGGAGCCTGGGCCCTGCGGCCTGGGGCCTACAGGCCTGGGGCCCTGGAAGCCTCGGGCCTGGGGCCACGGCCTGGGCCCTGGGCCCTGGGCCCTGGAGCCACTGGGCCACACGGCCCTGGGCCACTGGGCCACGGCCGCGCCTGGGCCATGGGCCTGGGCCCTGGGCCCTGGGCCCTGGGCCACCAGGCCTGAGCCTGAGGCGCTAGGCCACTGAGGCCGCAGGCCACTGCGGCCCTCGGGCCCTGGGCCCTGGGCCCTGGGCCCTGGGCCACTGGGCCTGGGCCCTGGGCCTGGGCCCTGGGCCCTGGGCCCTGGGCCACTGGGCCACTAGGCACACAGGCCTGGGCCACTAGGCCTGAGCCACTGGAGCCACTGGGCCTTTGGAGGCCCTGGGCCCTGGGCCTGGGCCTGGGCCACTGAGCCACACAGGCCTGAGCCCTGGGCCACAAGGCCACTGGGCCCTGGGCCCTGGGCCCTGGGCCCTGGGCCCTGGGCTGCAGGCCTGGGCCCTGGAGGCGCCTGGAGCCACGGCCACCTGGTGCCGTGCAGGCCTGGGCCCTGGGCCTGGGCCTGCAGGCCCTAGGCCTGTTCCCTGGAGGCCTGGGCCCTGGGCCACTGGGCCAGCTGAAGGCACTGAGCCTGGGCCTGGGCCTAGGCCCTGGGCCCTGGAGGCCCTGGGCCCTGGGCCCTGGGCCCTGGAGGCCACCGAGGCTGCACGGCCCTCGGGCCACACTGGGCCACTGGGCCACTCGAGGCCTGGGCCTGGGCACTGGGCCCTGGAGCCCTGGGCCTGCTGGGCCTAGGCCCTGGGCCTGGGCCCTGGGCCCTGGGCCCTGGGCCCTGGGCCCTGGGCCTGGGCCCTGGGCCTGGGCCCTGGGCCTGAGGCCTGGGCCATGGGCCCTGGGCCCTGGGCCCTGGGCCCTGGGCCCTGGGCCCTGGGCCTGGGCCCTGGGCCTGGGCCCTGGGCCTGGGCCCTGGGCCCTGGGCCTGGGCCTGGGCCTGGGCCACTAGGGCCCTGGGCCCTGAGGCCCTGGGCCTGGGCCCTGAGGCCTGGGCCCTGGGCCCTGGGCCCTAGGGCCCTGGGCCCTGGGCCTGGGCCTAGGCCCTGGGCCTGGGCCCTGGGCCTAGGGCCTGGGCCCTGGGCCTGGGCCCTGGGCCCTAGGCCCTGGGCCCTGGGCCTGGGCCCTGGGCCCTGGGCCACTGAGCCCTAGGCCTGGGCCTGGGCCCTGGGCCCTGGGCCCTGGGCCCTGGGCCCTGGGCCTGGGCCTGGGCCCTGGGCCTGGGCCTGGGCCACTGGGCCCTGGGCCCTGGGCCTGGGCCTGGGCCCTGGGCCTGGGCCCTGGGCCCTAGGGCCTGGGCCCTGGGCCCTGGGCCACTAGGGCCCTGGGCCCTGGGCCTGGGCCCTGGGCCCTGGGCCCTGGGCCCTGGGCCTGGGCCCTGGGCCTGGGCCTGGGCCCTGGGCCTGGGCCCTGGGCCTAGGGCCTGAGGCCTGGGCCCTGGGCCCTGGGCCCTGGGCCACTGGGCCTGGGCCCTGGGCCTGGGCCCTGGGCCCTGGGCCTGGGCCCTGGGCCCTGAGGCCTGGGCCCTAGGGCCTGGGCCACTGGGCCTGGGCCTGGGCCCTGGGCCCTGGGCCTGGGCCCTGGGCCTGGGCCCTGGGCCCTGGGCCTGGGCCTGGGCAGGCCTGGGCCTGGGCCTGGGCCCTGGGCCCTGGGCCCTGGGCCCTGGGCCTGGGCCCTGGGCCTGGGCCCTGGGCCCTGGGCCCTAGGGCCTGGGCCTGGGCCTGGGCCCTGGGCCCTGGGCCCTGGGCCTGGGCCCTGGGCCCTAGGGCCCTGAGGCCACTAGGCCTGGGCCTGAGGCCTGGGCCCTGGAGGCCCTGGGCCCTGGGCCCTGGGCCTGGGCCCTGGGCCTGGGCCTGCAGGCCTGGGCCTGGGCCTGGGCCTGGGCCCTGGGCCCTGGGCCTGGGCCCTGGGCCCTGGGCCTGGGCCTGGGCCCTGGGCCTGGGCCCTGGGCCCTGGGCCCTAGGGCCCTGGGCCACTGAGGCCATAGGCCCTGGGCCTAGGCCCTGGGCCTGGGCCCTGGGCCCTGGGCCCTGGGCCTAGGCCCTGGGCCCTGAGGCCTGGGCCCTGGGCCCTGGGCCTGAGGCCTGGGCCCTGGGCCTGAGGCCTGGGCCCTGGGCCCTGGGCCTGGGCCTAGGCCCTGGGCCTGGGCCCTGGGCCCTGGGCCTAGGCCTAGGGCCCTAGGCCTGGGCCTAGGGCCCTGGGCCCTGGGCCCTGGGCCCTAGGCCTGGGCCCTGGGCCCTAGGGCCTGGGCCCTGGGCCTGGGCCCTGGGCCCTGGGCCCTGGGCCCTAGGGCCTGGGCCCTGGGCCTGAGGCCCTGGGCCCTGGGCCCTAGGGCCACTGGGCCTGGGCCCTGGGCCCTGGAGCCCTGGGCCCTGGGCCCTGAGGCCCTGGGCCCTAGGGCCCTAGGCCTGGGCCTGGGCCCTGGGCCCTGGGCCCTGGGCCCTGGGCCATAGGGCCTAGGGCCCTGGGCCCTGGGCCACTGGGCCTAGGCCTGGGCCACTAGGGCCTGGGCCCTGGGCCTGGGCCTGGGCCTGGGCCCTGGGCCTAGGGCCCTGGGCCCTGGGCCCTGGGCCCTGAGGCCCTGGGCCCTGGGCCCTGGGCCCTAGGGCCTAGGCCCTGGGCCCTGGGCCTGGGCCTGAGGCCCTGGGCCTGGGCCCTGGGCCTGGGCCCTGGGCCCTGAGGCCTGGGCCTGGGCCTGGGCCCTGGGCCTGGGCCTAGGGCCCTGGGCCCTGGGCCCTGGGCCTAGGGCCCTGGGCCCTGGGCCTGAGGCCCTAGGGCCCTGGGCCCTAGGCCTGGGCCCTGGGCCCTGGGCCTGGGCCCTGGGCCCTGGGCCCTGGGCCTGGGCCCTGGGCCCTGGGCCCTGGGCCTAGGGCCCTGGGCCCTGGGCCCTGGGCCTGGGCCTAGGCCCTGGGCCCTGGGCCCTGGGCCACTGGGCCCTGGGCCCTAGGGCCTGGGCCTGGGCCCTAGGGCCCTGGGCCTAGGCCCTGGGCCCTGGGCCTGGGCCCTGGGCCTGGGCCACTGGGCCCTAGGGCCTGGGCCTGGGCCCTGGGCCCTGGGCCCTGGGCCTGGGCCCTGGGCCCACTGAGGCCTGGGCCCTGGGCCTGGGCCTGGGCCACTAGGGCCTGAGGCCTGGGCCTGGGCCCTGGGCCTGGGCCACTAGGCCCTGGGCCCTGAGGCCTGGGCCTGAGGCCTGGGCCCTGGGCCCTAGGCCTGGGCCCTGGGCCCTGGGCCTAGGGCCCTGGGCCCTGGGCCCTGGGCCTAGGCCCTGGGCCCTGGGCCCTGGGCCCTGGGCCCTGGGCCCTGGGCCCTGGGCCCTAGGGCCCTGGGCCTGGGCCCTGGGCCCTAGGCCCTGAGGCCCTGGGCCCTGGGCCACTGGGCCTAGGCCTGGGCCCTGGGCCCTGGGCCCTGGGCCCTGAGGCCTGGGCCCTGAGGCCCTGGGCCCTGGGCCCTAGGGCCCTGGGCCCTAGGGCCTAGGCCCTAGGGCCTAGGCCTGGGCCCTGGGCCCTGAGGCCACTAGGGCCCTGGGCCTAGGCCCTAGGCCCTGGGCCCTGGGCCCTGGGCCTAGGCCCTGGGCCACTGGGCCTGGGCCTAGGGCCCTGGGCCCTGGGCCTGGGCCTAGGGCCCTAGGCCCTGGGCCACTGGGCCCTAGGGCCCTGGGCCTGGGCCCTAGGGCCCTGGGCCCTAGGCCTGAGGCCCTAGGCCTGGGCCCTGGGCCTGAGGCCCTAGGGCCTAGGGCCCTGAGGCCTGGGCCCTGGGCCTAGGCCTGGGCCCTGAGCCCTGGGCCCTGGGCCCTGAGGCCCTGGGCCCTGGGCCCTAGGGCCCTGGGCCTAGGCCCTGGGCCCTGGGCCACTAGGGCCTAGGCCCTGGGCCTGGGCCTAGGGCCCTGAGGCCTAGGGCCTGGGCCCTAGGCCCTGGGCCCTGGGCCCTGGGCCCTGGGCCCTGAGGCCTGGGCCCTGGGCCTGGGCCTAGGCCCTGGGCCTAGGCCTGGGCCTAGGGCCCTGGGCCCTGGGCCCTGGGCCTGGGCCCTGGGCCTGGGCCCTGGGCCCTGAGGCCTAGGGCCTAGGGCCACTGGGCCCTGGGCCTAGGCCTGGGCCTGGGCCTGGGCCCTAGGGCCCTGAGGCCCTGAGCCCTGGGCCTGGGCCCTGGGCCCTGGGCCCTGGGCCCTGGGCCTGGGCCTAGGGCCTGGGCCCTGGGCCACTAGGCCCTGGGCCCTAGGGCCTGGGCCCTGGGCCCTGGGCCCTGGGCCACTGGGCCCTGGGCCCTAGGCCCTGGGCCACTGGGCCTGGGCCCTGGGCCCTGGGCCCTGGGCCACTGGGCCCTGAGCCCTAGGGCCTGAGGCCCTGGGCCACTGGGCCACTGGGCCTAGGGCCCTGGGCCCTGGGCCCTGAGGCCCTGGGCCCTAGGGCCCTGGGCCCTGGGCCTAGGCCCTAGGGCCCTAGGGCCACTGAGCCCTGGGCCCTGGGCCTAGGGCCCTAGGGCCCTGGGCCCTAGGGCCCTGGGCCCTGGGCCCTAGGGCCACTGAGGCCCTGAGGCCCTGGGCCCTGGGCCTAGGGCCCTGGGCCCTGGGCCCTGAGGCCTAGGGCCCTAGGGCCCTGGGCCTAGGGCCCTGGGCCTGAGGCCCTGGGCCCTGGGCCTGGGCCCTAGGCCTGGGCCCTGAGGCCTAGGCCACTAGGCCCTGAGGCCTGGGCCTGGGCCTAGGCCCTGGGCCTGAGGCCCTGGGCCACTGGGCCCTGGGCCTGGGCCTAGGGCCCTGGGCCCTGGGCCCTAGGGCCCTGGGCCTGGGCCCTGGGCCCTGGGCCTGGGCCCTGGGCCACCTGGGCCCTGGGCCTAGGCCCTGGGCCACTGGGCCCTGGGCCACTGAGGCCTGGGCCCTGGGCCTGAGGCCCTGGGCCTGGGCCTAGGGCCTGGGCCCTGGGCCCTAGGGCCCTGGGCCTAGGGCCACTGGGCCCTGGGCCACTGAGGCCCTGGGCCACTGGGCCCTGGGCCTAGGGCCCTGGGCCTAGGGCCCTGAGGCCTAGGGCCTGGGCCACTGGGCCACTGGGCCTAGGCCACTGAGGCCTGGGCCCTGGGCCACTAGGCCCTGGGCCCTGGGCCACTGGGCCTGGGCCCTGGGCCCTGGGCCCTGGGCCCTGGGCCCTAGGGCCTGGGCCTGGGCCTGGGCCCTGGGCCCTAGGCCTGGGCCCTGGGCCTGGGCCCTGGGCCCTGGGCCACTAGGCCTGAGGCCCTGGGCCCTGGGCCCTGGGCCCTAGGCCCTGGGCCCTGGGCCCTGGGCCTGGGCCCTGGGCCCTGAGGCCACTGGGCCTGGGCCACTGGGCCCTGGGCCCTGAGGCCCTGGGCCTGGGCCACTGGGCCCTGGGCCTGGGCCCTGGGCCTAGGGCCACTGAGGCCCTGAGGCCCTGGGCCTAGGCCTGGGCCCTGGGCCCTAGGGCCCTGAGGCCCTGGGCCCTGGGCCTGGGCCACTGGGCCTAGGGCCCTGGGCCCTGGGCCCTAGGGCCTAGGGCCCTGGGCCTGGGCCCTGAGGCCCTAGGGCCTGGGCCCTAGGCCCTGGGCCCTGGGCCTAGGGCCCTGGGCCCTGAGGCCTGGGCCTGAGGCCCTGGGCCCTGGGCCTAGGGCCTGAGCCCTGGGCCACTAGGCCTGGGCCCTGGGCCTGGGCCCTGGGCCCTGGGCCCTGAGGCCTGGGCCCTGGGCCCTAGGGCCACTGGGCCTGGGCCACTAGGCCCTGGGCCCTAGGGCCCTGGGCCACTAGGCCCTGGGCCACTGAGCCTGGGCCCTAGGCCCTGGGCCCTGGGCCCTGGGCCCTAGGGCCCTGGGCCCTGGGCCACTAGGCCTGGGCCCTGGGCCCTAGGCCTGAGGCCCTAGGCCTGAGGCCCTGGGCCCTGGGCCCTGGGCCACTAGGCCTAGGGCCCTGAGGCCACTGGGCCCTGGGCCTGGGCCCTGGGCCACTGGGCCCTAGGGCCTGAGGCCTGGGCCTGGGCCCTGAGCCCCTAGGCCACTGGGCCCTGAGGCCCTGGGCCACTAGGGCCCTAGGCCACTGAGCCACTAGGCCACTAGGCCCTGAGCCCTAGGGCCTGAGGCCTGGGCCCTAGGCCACTGAGGCCCTAGGGCCACTGAGGCCCTAGGGCCTAGGGCCACTGAGGCCCTGAGGCCACTAGGGCCCTAGGCCCTGAGGCCACTGAGCCCTAGGCCTAGGCCACTGAGCCACCCAGGCCACTGAGGCCCTAGGCCTAGGCCACAGGCCTGAGGCCACAGCCAGGCCCCAGACCCCCAGGGCCCCAGAGCCACAAGCCCCTAAGCCCACAGAGCCCCAGGCCCCAGAGCCCCCAGACCCTGAGCCCACAGACCCCCAGACCCCAGAAGCCCCAGACCCCAGGCCACAAAGCCCTAAACCCCTAAACCCTACAAACCACTAAAGCCACCCAAACCCCCGAGCCACTAAAGCCCCCAGAGCCCCCAGAGCCCCCAGACCCCAAGCAATCAGGTTCAAGTCATTGCGCTTGATTGGAACCTGGCGGTGTTTAGTGGTAACGTTTTTGAAGTTGTACCTCAACTTCAACCATGCAGCCACGTGAGCCAATACAAATTGTCCCAACGGATAGTATTTAAATGAATTTGCCTCATCATCAACTGCCACACTATTAAGTATGTAAAATTCCTTTGCATTCATATCAAGAACGTAAACCCAGAAATGCCCCCCTTCCACGATAGGTAGAAAAAACTGATAATAAAAAAGAGTTGTCAAGAAATACACGAGTTCAATAAGTAACATGAAAAAACATGTGTTAAGGGGATTTTTTCCTTACCGTCTCAACACTATCAGGGCACCCGACCATCACTACCGCTTTGGCAAATAATCCATTCCTCCAATAACCTCAAGCTCGACAAATTTGGCCATTTACGGAATCTTCGACAAAGGAATATTATTTTTCCCCCCGTTCCGATTACCTACTGCGCAACTCTGAAAAATACGAGATAATTAGTTAGCAGCTTGATAACTTATGTTGCCAACCCTTCAATTTGGAAATAAAGCGTATCGTTATAAATGTTGTAAAGATGAATTTCTTCATCTTTCCATTTTATAGTGATAATTTCATCCACGTGCGACATGTGGGCAAATGCATTTACAACGTCATCAACCATTTGTTGCCTCGGCATACATGTCTTAAAGTGCACCCTCTTCACGCAATCCATGTCCACGATCGAACATAACAACATTTACGCAAAACATAAGACTTTATCGAAAGCGGATGTTCATTACACACAAAGCGATTGTTCATTACACATAAACAGGTGTTCAAGTTAGGATCACAGATGTTCAATACACACAAACAGATGTTCAATACAGATTGAACAGAAAAACTAGTGTTCGAGTTACTTACGGATCATCATCGTTCCATGCAAACTCTACCAATGCTAACTCATCGGCATTAATGGAGGCATCGTCTTTGTTATGTGTTATGAATGGCGAATTCAGTATAGACCTGTTAGGCTTCACCAGCCTCCTTGTCTTAAGATTTTTTGCCTTTTTTACTCCTACTGAACTGCTTTCAATTTCCTCCCCTACACTCTTCTCTTCGGGTAGCACGACGATTGCCGGTGTCTTACGAGCGACCTCATCTATTTCGGGATTATTTAAATGTCTTTGAGGGATTGAGTTTCCACTTCCTCCACATTGTCGACTTGTTCAGTCAAACTATCTTCAAGCTAATTCCATAAACAACATTTGTAATTAGTCCTTAGAAGAAGGTATAAACTTCTCCAATTCTGAACAACTGTCCTTGGTTAATGAACATGTGTTCATTAATAAGGAATATATGTTCTCTATTACAGAACATATGTTCATGAAGGTTGAACATGTGTTCATGAAAGTTGAACATGTGTTCATGGAAGTTGAACATTATCTGTAAGTGTAAGAATACATGTTAAAATTAATAATGTGTGAACTTACATTCTTATAATATCCATGAAACATCACGAGATACGACTCTACCTCATACTGCGGCGACCTCCACTCAAAGCTTCATTACCACTGACCTCAGCCTCAACTTCATCTCCACCAGCCTCCACCTCAACTTTATCTCCACTGGTCTCGACCTCAACCTCATCGCCCGCTGACACTCGAACCTCAACATACATCTCCAAACGACACTGAACCTCAATATCATCGCTCCATTTCACTGACACTTTGAACATCATCATCATTCCCAAACCCGTCATGGTACACTCGAGTCTTCGCTTTCTGGTCATCCTCCACATAACTTGCCACCGCCTCAGCATCATCTCCGTGACCTCCACCTCAGCGGACTAAACATCCACCCTCCGTTTCATCAACGAGTGTGAAGATCATCATTCCTAACACCGTCGCTGGTGCTCTTGACTTCCTTTTTCTTTGGTCATCCTCCACATTACTTGCCTCTCTTAATTTCCTTTTCACGATTACCCTACTCTCTCTTTGTGTTTTGAGGCCACTGCCCGATTGCCTCATTGTCATCACAAGCCTCCTCAACCTCGAACTTCTCCTCCACTCTCGGTTCAACAATTTCTTTGTTTATTTCCACAATCAAACTCTTTCTCTCTGAAATTTCCCACTAGTCAAAGTTTTTCTTTCATTGAAAATCTCTGTTAGCTTTATCCCTCTTTAGTTGCTCTGCGCTTGTGGAAACAAGGGTTGCTTCCGCGACATTCTCGAAGTCACCGTTCGGGAATAGTGAGTGAAAATACTTTTCATACTCTGCGCATTCCAAAACCCACAAGTTTGCTCATCCGGGTAAAGGTTGTTGCCGGTAAGGTAATCCAGGGAATGCACCTGCAATACAAAAATTGAGAACATGTGTTCAAAAAACGTAACATATGCTCAACAGAGAACATTCGTTCACAGATTATAAACATTTGTTCACAGATTATGAACAGATGTTCACACATTATAAACAGATGTTCCCAACTTATAAACAGGTGTTCACAGGTTATAAACAGGTGTTCACACATTATAAACAGATGTTCCCAACTTATAAACAGAAGTTCCCAACTTATAAACAGGTGTTCACGGAGTATAAACATATGTTCCCAACTTATAAACAGATGTTCACGGATTATAAACAAATGTTCCCAACTTATAAAGAGGTGTTCACAGGTTATAAATAGATGTTCACAGATTATAAACAAATGTTCCCAACTTATAAACAGGTGTTCACAGTTTATAAACAGATGTTCACAGTACAAAAAATAATTTATACCATAACAAAGTGCATGTCAGCAGGAATTCTGAAAGTTGATTGCTTGCAGCCAACTTTCTTTGAATGGGATTGTTCAAGGGCTTCGTGTACAAGATCTGCCAGATAGGCTGCCCAGTTGTATTTGTTGCCCTCTTTAAACATATTGGTCAATCGAACACTGACCATACGTGAATTGCTTGCAACAAACAAGCAGCTAAAAACATACAAGAGGTCATTACCCATCTTTTTTATTTCAGATTTTGTCCTTCAACCAGAATGTTATAAAGGTCTCGCCGATTAACATAGCCTTTGTTTGAAGTCTCCATCTTCAAAAAATCCTTGGCATATTTCTTCAATTCTACAATGTTATAGCTTTCTTCAAGCTCCTTCGATGAGGGTACATCTCTAATACCCATGGGTACACCGTATACCCTTTGCATGTCTTCAGCAGTGATGTCATCATAGTTTTTTATGGCAAATTTAAGCCACTCTTCGTTTAACCCACCAAGAGAAATTTTGGTAAAGCCCAAAAAACCCGAATTTTTCAAAAGATCCAATTTGTTTGCATTATTCTCTTTATCTCTTAACAATTGTTCATTTAGAGAAATTATATTCTCGGTTGTACACAGAAATTCCCATTTTCTTTCTTTTTCCGCTTTAAACTCTGATGTACTCATGATTTCTTTCTTGGTTTATTTGCTAGTGGCTCTCTCTTTTGGTCTACAAGAACAATGCTTTTTTTTTTTGGAAAGAAATTGCGGAAGCGGGAGAGGAAGATGAACAGCAACAAAAAAAATCAAAATGTCCTTGCAGGGCTTTTTTTGCCAAGTTTCGATGAACAAGAAGGTGAAAAAGGCGGTTTGATGGCCATTTCTCTCTCTTCAATTCGTCCAATGACGTGACCTTGCGTGTTCCCATGATTTTCTTTTAATTTTTTTTTGCGAAATTACAATTGTGCCCTTTTTTCCCTCCCTTAACTCCCAGCCGTCGATCCATGCTCAGTGAGAAACAACAGTTGGATCCGCAGCCCGCACGTGCGGATTTTTAAGCGTTCCGCATGGGAACCGGACTGTAGTCCCATTATCTCCCCTTCTCTCTGCTCAGAGAGTGATGATTGTTGATGAGAGAATCAGCATGCTCAAAGTTCCTTACTCAGATCTCTAGAATTTCAGCTCCTTCTTCCCACTCTTTAATCATCAGTTTGTGATTTTTTTTTTCTTTTTGGATGATGATGATGATCTTGCCTTTGGATTCTCTGTCCTAAATCTTATCCGATAACTTGTACAATACTTCTTTCAGCTGATTTTTTTCGTCATTTCTTTTTAGATCTCATCTATATGTCAAAGGGATCTAAAAAGTTGCTTCCTTTTCTTCCTACTAAAATTCCAGATCTGTAGCTTGGGTGCTTGGCTCAAGCTCTGGGTCTTCAAGATTTTAGCTTAGATCTAGCTAGAAGGATTGAATTTAGCTTAAAGTATGTTCCTTTATTTGTTTCAAGTTCACTTCAAGGACTAAATTTAGCTCAAAGTTCGTTCCTTTATTTGTTTCAATTTTTTTTTTTGCAAGGCCATATTTTGTATCCTAAAATTAGGGCTAAGAGCACTTTTGGATGCTCTGAGAGACATTGAAGGTTTATTAGATTATTAGTACTGGAGGGAGAGAGGGGGGAAAGTGGGAATTTTGGGTGTCGAATCCATGTGTTTGCTTCAGTGTATGATGAATTACTTCCCTGAGGAAGTATTAGAACATGTATTCGATTTCTTGAGCTCTCACAGGGACAGGAATGCAGTTTCTATGGTTTGTAAAAGCTGGTATAGTGTGGAGTGTTTTAGCAGGGAGAAAGTATTCATAGGGAATTGCTATGCCATTAATCCCGAGAGGTTAATTTCTCGGTTTCCTAGGCTGAAGTCTTTGACACTTAAGGGGAAGCCTCATTTTGCTGATTTCAATTTGGTCCCTCCTGACTGGGGAGGCTATGTGTACCCTTGGATTGAAGCCATGTCTAAGGCTTCCATTAATCTTGAGGAACTTCGATTGAAGAGGATGGTTGTTTCTGATGAGAGTCTTGAGCTACTTGCTCGGTCTTTTCCTAATTTCAAGTCTCTTGTCTTAGTTAGTTGTGAAGGCTTCACCACTGATGGTCTTGCTGCTATAGCTTCCAATTGCAGGTACAATTCCAATCCCCCGCCAAGATTACTGATTGTTTCTTTTTTAATTCAATTTAGCTGTGTAGAATGTACAATTGTTGAATTATCTTATTTCAGTTTGACAAGTTATGCTATCTGTGTGTTATTATTCTCTTTCATTTTTTTTACTTAATTCTTAATCTGAAGATCGTAATGTTCCCTGCTAGCGATTAATCGATTGAACGTCTTCATTGATAGTTTTCTGTCACTAGAGGAGAGGTGGTATATTGAGAAAAAAATGTATCTACTTAACTTTATCCAAGTCTAAAGCTTTAATGTTATTTCCTTTCTCCCCTGTAAGCGCAAGTGAGAACATTCATGGGATTGATTAGCTGGCTGTCTTACTAATAATAGTAGTTCATATGTCTGTGTTACGCTAATAGTAGTTCATGTCCTTGGGCCGACAAAAAACTGCTCCTGCAATGTGCTAATGGTAGTTCACTTGCTGATGACAGGTTTCTTACGGAACTTGACCTACAAGAGAATGAGGTTGAGGACCGCCGGGGACAGTGGCTGAGCTGTTTCCCGGACAGCTGCACCTCCCTCGTGTCCTTGAATTTTGCTTGCCTTAAAGGGGAAGTTAATTTGGCAGTGCTAGAGAGGCTAGTTGCTAGATGCCGTAACCTCAGAAGTTTGAGGTTAAACCATGCTGTGCCTTTTGACACTCTCCAGAGGATTCTAGTACAGGCACCTCAATTGGTGGACTTGGGGACGGGTTCCTTTGTCCAAGATCCAGATTCAGATACTTGCAATAAACTGAAGAATGCTATCCAGAAATGTACATCAATAAGGAGCTTGTCAGGGTTTTTGGAAGTTGCTAGTCGCTGCTTGCCTGCTATCTACCCAATTTGCTTACATCTGACCTCCCTAAACTTGAGCTATGCGCCAGGAATATACAGCAATGAGCTTATAAATTTAATAAGTCACTGCAAGAAGCTGGAGCGCCTATGGGTTTGATCTTTGTGACCCTTTCCCTCCCCCCACACTAATCTACTGTTCTCTGTATAAAAAACTAATGTGGAACAAAATTGTAATTTTTGCAGATTCTAGATACAATTGGAGACAAAGGGTTAGGTATTGTAGCTTCTACCTGCAAGGAATTGCAGGAACTGAGGGTTTTTCCTTCTGACCTCCATGGAGTGGGATTTGCAGCTGTAACTGAAGAAGGTTTAGTTGCAATCTCTGCTGGCTGTCCCAAGCTAAACTCAACACTTTATTTTTGCCAGCAGATGACTAATGCTGCACTGATAACCGTGGCAAAAAATTGTCCAAATTTTATTAGATTCAGGTTATGCACTCTTAACCCTGTCGTACCTGATGCGGTCACACTGCAGCCACTTGATGAAGGATTTGGGGCTATTGTTCAATCGTGCAAGGGCCTCAAGCGGTTATCAGTGTCCGGTCTTCTGACGGATCATGTTTTCCTTTATATAGGAATGTATGCTGAGCAGCTAGAAATGCTCTCTATAGCCTTTGCTGGTGACAGTGACGAGGGAATGCGTTATGTTCTGAATGGATGCAAGAAGCTCAAAAAGCTTGAGATCAGGGACAGCCCATTTGGTAACGATGCACTTTTAGAGGACATGGGAAAGTATGAAACAATGCGATCCCTTTGGATGTCGTCCTGTGAAGTGACCCTTGGAGCCTGCAAGACACTTGCGAAGAAGATGCCAAGGCTCAATGTGGAAATAATTAATGAGAATGAGCATATGGAGGTTAGCTCGGATGATGATAGGCAGATAGTTGATAAGATGTATCTATACCGAACATTGGTTGGGCCACGGAATGATGCGCCAGAGTTTGTATGGACATTGTAAATGGATCTGGGTGGCTTAGTTTCTGTTACTGGAGCTGAGATGAGTTAGTTTGTGTATTACTTAAAAAGTTATGGATTATTATGTTTCTTCATAAGCAGACTTGGAATTTTATCTCAGTATACTATTATTGCAAGGGATCGAGCAATTTCGTGCTTTTTTAAGGACTGTATTTCATTAAAATGCCTGTTTTTTGGTGTACTCGGTTGAAACTCAGTAGAGAGAGAAAATAAATTCAACCCCACGCTGATCATGGTTTGGGGAAAGAGATACATGTCAAATTGGGGACCATTGTTCTTCTTCTCTGAAAAATAAGGTTACTCCTTTGAGGTATCATGTTTGTGCTACGTATATTATGAGAGAATACCCGATTGTCCGCGAAAATACCTTAACAAAATGCACTTTATACAACACATTATGCCGGTTTACAAAGCCAACGAATTTTATCATCATCCGAGCCAACGAATTATGCCGGTTTATAATGGGTTTAGTGCATATTATATGCGCCAAGAAATATCAGTTGCTTCTTTAAAAAGTTGCTCTCTCGACAACAATCATAAATATGCACCACTACAAAATCTTGCATTTTGCTTCAAATATGAACAAACAAGCCCAATTACTATCTAAGTTATGCAAATATTATCCAGTTTGATACGTTAAAAATCTGCCCCAAACAAGGATAGATGACAGAAAGCTCCATTGACATCACATCAATTGGAAGGAGGGAGGCAGGGGAGGGAGTTCAAAGCGATATCGAACTGATGGCATTTCTTCAAAATTGATAACTCCAGAAATATAAACAAGCTGTCCAAACTAAAACACTGAATTTCATTTAGTTACTAACAGCTTAAAACTCTCAAAAAAACAAAACAAAACAAAAAGTAGAGTTCCGCTGATGAGTTAAAAGGAGCCACCATTTGACTACTGACAGTAAAGCAGGATGAGTAAAGTTGAAACATCCAGCACAGATATCCGGTGGTTCCTAGTAATCAGGAATCAAATTTTCCAAAATTAGCGTTTTTTCTTGCTTCCCTTGGCCACGCTGGATTTTGACGGGGTTGCAACCAAGTAAATGAACAGTACCACAATGCTGATAACTGAGATCAAGGATCCATATTTTGCCAGCACTCGCTGCAAAAGGGAGAGAATTTAGAATGAGAATAAGAAAATAGTTCGAAGGGCAACTGTGAAGTGTTGCACATTCAAAGATCAGAGCAGCCATTTAACAAATTTGATTTGCTACAGGCCTACAGCAACTTACGCCACCTCAAAATGCATAATATAAAAGTTGAAGCCTCTCTAGCAGGCTTTTCTTTTATATTCCTATTTCAGATATAAAAGTTCTCTATCGTAACTGCATACCCCCCCCCCCAACCCGAAAACGATAACGATATACAAAACGCTGAGACACTAATTACTTTATTCTCCCAGCTGAGTATGTTAATTGCTAAAGCACTTCAACTTCCAGGATTAAAAAATATAAGTGGAGAAATGTACCTTAGCCTGATAAATCAAGCCACCACCAGACACCAGATTCCATGCAAAAGATCAATCAATTAATTCCAGAAGGAAGAATAAACAAGATAATAGATCCTCAACTGACATGAGACTTACCAACTCAAACTTTTTCTCAGGAGGCCTCTCTGCTAGAAGGTCAAGAGGCAGGATTGGAGTCGAGTATGCCTCCTAGAATGTGACAGTAAGAAGGATTCAGCACATTGCACATTAGCTCACGTTAGATAGACGAAAAAGGCAAATGAAACAGCATCAAATGCCAAACCTGTAAAGCAGCCTTTGTGGGGACCCTGTAAGTGATAACTGCAGGTGCACCGTAGAATAATGTTTTCACTTTAGCCTCCAATTCAAAGGAATGTGATAGAAGAGCCCCGCTGCAACAAGATGAGCAAGGGAAAAGACATCAGTAATTTTATTATTAGAAGTTTAATTAAATACATCATTCTCTCACAGTATGAGGGTGATCAAGAACGCACGCGTCATGTCTTTCCCATGAGGTTGAGGTGTTGCCACTGACAACATCAAATATATCTTTGTACCAGCCATCGTCAGTAAGGCTTACATCATACGCCGTCCTGTGCACAAAAGAAAAGGTTAGTATCCATGTACACAAAAAACTTTCAACCATATACAATTGAACTTCTAATGTCCAAAAATTGACCGAGTACTAGCAAAAATAATCAATTCCATATCACGTTCACAGAGTAAAAGGACAACTGGTATGATTTCAAGGCATCGTTCTGTTCAAATCAACATGAGTGTTGATTAATCATTGGAGAAATTATTATGTTCTTGTACAGAGTCTACGGACAGAAATTTATAGCTGAAAGACATGCAATCATCTTAATGGTGCGCAGAACTTTGGGAAGTGAAGATTAAAACTTCCCAAATCAAATCTATTTTAAGATTTATCAGCTGCAAATTACTGGTTCAACACGTACAGCTAAGATACACATCACAGGCCACTTTAATTCTAAAACCAGGACAGAAATTCCATTTCTTTAGAAGTTCATCAAATTTCAAAAAGCTGAATTACAGAATATCACTATATATCAACTCCATAACTTGCAGATTGACACCTGACACCGGAATTCTTAAATTTCCCTCTTGTGCATTCTCTAAAGGAGAAATTAGGAAACTGTTTACCACAATCAGCTTGAAATGTTGCACTTCCTTTTTGCGCTAATTACCAGTATTGAAGTAGGGATGATGAAATTTCAGCATTATATTATAAGGCTAACCAAATCGAATCAGTGTACTGTATGTTACATCATATAAGGAGATCGACCTGGTTGTTTTTTGTTATCAGTAGCAATAAAAAATATTCATATCCGCTTGTGAATCAATCCGATTCAGTCAACCAGGCCTAAATTAAAATCTCAAAACACAATTAGATTTCCATTCAGCCACAGAGATCCCAATTGTTCAGAATACCAGATCATTACAGACATGCAGCTGATTACAGAACTTACACAAAAAGAAATGAATAAAGAGGAATTGGTGAGTAAAAACATAAATTTAAATGATATCCGCTCGTGAATCTATCCGATTTGGTCAACAAAACCTAGCATTCAAATCTCAAAACTCAATTAGATTTCCATTCATCCGCAGAGATCACAATTGACCAGAATAATATATCATTGCAAACATGCAACTAAATATAGAAATTAAATAAAAGGAAATGAATAAACCAGAAAAGGAAGCTCAAATAAAAAAATGAGAGGAATTGGTGAATAAAAACGTGAATTTGGGGGGAACGTACGCAGATCCTTGGTTGTAGATGTCGATGGAGACGAGAACGCGTTCGGCGCCAGATTTGAGCCTATTGAGAGTTGCCTTCTTGTGAGCAACTATGAAAGGTCCATCGGAGCTGGAAGAGACCGGTACTAAAAACAAAGCTACTAAAGTTATGAGTAAACAGATGAGAGATTTTCCGATCATCCAATTTATCGCCATGGTTGCTGCAAGGGACCAACCAGAGCTAGGGTTCTTATTTCTGTAAATCAGATTTTGCTGTAAATCTTGAAGACTTCTAACGAAGCCTTTGTTTCGTCCATCCACTCACACGACGTCGTCAGTCAGTCTGGACTGGGCTTTGGGGTCTTCTTTTCTTATAGGTCTGCTGAAAACACGAGGCTTTTCTCTGTTTAGCCCAAAATAGTAAACGCTAAAAACTCTTCTGGGCTATGACTGAACTTTCCGGGAACTTTCCTCCCAACGTGTGTGTATATATATATATAGGAAAATGATTTACTCCTAGGATTTTGGGGATAGAAACACTAAACCTCCAAATTGAGGGTGTTAAATGACTATCTTACCCCCTGCTGGTATAAGGGATTCACCCAACTATAAGGGCAAAAAGATCCGAAAAACTATTTTAGTCAGTCTTTTAGCCAATAATTCTAGTAGCCTAGCAAAGTCCATATATATATATATATATATATATAGATTAATAACGCTCAATCACGAGTGTTGGGTTGGTTAGTTAATTCATTGTTAAGTAGTTTTACTAGGAAAGAAGATTGGTCATCTTGAAGCAGCAATGTGTACATGTTAAATGGAGGCATATTTTTCTCCTTTTTATTTTATTTTCCTTTTTCTTCTTAGCTGGGCATCGTAATTTATGGGCATATAATTTCTTTAGGAGTGTTCAAGAAAAATCGAAACCGATCAATCCAAACCAATTCAAACCGAATTTTCGGTTTGAGCGGTGCATTGGACTGGTTTCGGTTTGAGCTAAATTAAAACCGAATTTTTGGTTTGGTTTAAAAAATAAATTATAAACCAAACCGAATATATATAATATATAATATAATATATATTAAATGACTTTTTTGCAATAAAATATACTTTTCCTTAAAATAATTTCTAGTATAATTGCTAACTTTTGTATCTCATTTTAGAATTTTCAAGTGCAAGTTATTCAAGTGTTAAACTAAGAGATTAAAAAGTCATCATTTGGTATGCGATTTTAGATTTATCAAAACATTTTATTGTATTTCACTATTTTGAACTAATAATTATGTAATTTTTGTGTTTTTCTTTTTTCTTGTAGGATAATTTTGAAGTAATTTGTTTGAAGTATAAGTATAAAGACCAAGAATTTATGTTTTATTATTATTTTTTTTCTTTATTGGGTTTACCTTGAGAAAAATAATAGGCATATTTTTTTTAAAATATTTTTAGCAACTAACTAATTAAATAAAGTTTTTTTAAAACTTTATAATCAATATTTTTGTGTCTCGCAAAACCGAGCAACCAAACCAATCCAAACCAAACCAAATCAAACCGAATGCATCGGTTTGAGATTTTAAATGGTTTAGATTGGTTTTAAAATTTTCAAACCGAATATTTCGGTTTGGTTTTGAAAAATGTATAAAATCGAACCAAACCGAACCATGAACACCCCTAATTTCCTTAATTCGGGAGTTAGCTAGTGCGGGTTGTGTGGGTTTGTCCTTTACATATATCCATCACAATTTTAACTAACAAAACGTAAGATTTGGTTCGTTGGAAGATAAAATGGGCCCGTCAATCCTTGTATACATCACATTATATATATTTATTTATTTATTTTGTAGAATAAAAAATTTAGAAAATCATGATAACAGACAAAACCATAACCAAGAAAACTTGAATGGTTAGGAGATACTAAAATTAAAACTAGTAAGATAAACAAATACATAATCTTTTTCTTCATAACATCTCCATCGCAATCCTTAACCACATAGGCAAGAGAATATTAGTTTCAACATCTTCATTAGGGATCAACAATTTATAGGACCATGAGCGTATCAACTGTCCTATAAATTACCTCGGAAAGATGTAAAAAGTTGATAAAGAGTATAAAACAAGTCCGGGTTGAACGTTTTCTCTTAGGAATACATCACATGATACGGGCTTCTAATATTTCTTTCTTACCAAATTAATCGTGCTATTTGATTAATGCGAAGGAATTAATTTTTTTTTGATAAATTATATATGACAAAATAAGTTTAAATGTCTATAATGCACTTATTTAATTATTGTCATCATTAATCACCTTTAGAATTGTATTAAAAATTGTCAAATTTAATTAAACAAAGAGTATTAAATGAGTGGTTAGAGTAAAGATAAATTTAAAAGATTAAAATTAAATAGTTACTTTATTTAGAAAGAGAACAATTAAAATGAGACAAACAAAAAATGTAAATAAGACAATTAATTTGTGACAATTACTTTATTAAGGATTGCGAAGATGTGACGATTACTACTGAATAGGACTAACGAGAAATGCTTATACTCTTTGAAACAGGGGAGAATGACTTTGATACTTGGGCTTGTGGTGGTTTACAAATTACAGAACGATTGGACATTCCCATTCATAATTCCAACATCAATATTAGCAATCTACTGGGGTCCTGATAATTCTTACAGTTCCTAATTGGATAAGTAATCAAGTTTATTATAGGAATTAAGTAATTATCTCACGAAATCCATCATTCTCAGGCCTATCCAACTCTTTTTTTTTTCCCCTATGATTATAATATTCTCAATCTTTGAGAATTGTTTATGAACACTTCTGATATGGACTGGGTCCACTGGACCATGCGGTTCAGATTTGACCACATCACTGTATTTCCTTCTCTCTCCTCATTCTGCATTGATGTAGCCAAATCTGGACCACATGGACCCGGTCCATATCAGAATTTTCTTTGTTTATTGGCTTTCACATTTTTATAAAAACGTATATACCACAATGATTCCTTTGCTGTTATTTCACCAAAGAAGAAGAAGAAGCATCTTAATCTTTGTGACTTCAATTCCATAAACAAACATGCAGCTAGTTTTCAGAACCATTACTACTAGAATAATCATCACATTTGACAGCAATGCTAGATTTGGAAACCTATTAGTATATCCCCAGGCCAGGGAGGATCCAATTAATCAAAGTTACCATCAAAAGTATGGTATAGAGCTAAACATTGATGGATAAATTCAATAATTAACTTTAGGAGACCGTCAACAGTTGAGTTTTAAAAAATGATTCAAGAAGTTGAACATGAAACTAGATAGCCGGGGGAAGTACGTACTAACATTATATTTATATACTTAATAATATAGTACTATGAATCCTGATCAGAGGCGGAGAGTAAGATCAATGTTAACGTGGTGAGTGAGGCCGCCCTCCTCCACCAGAGAAGCTTCACGGTCAACCAGCTCCGTAAATAAGAGGAACCGAAGTTGTTGTGGTGGTGGTGGAATGTTGGAGATGGAGCCAGTGAGTGGAATTGAGGTCAAAGGTGGCCATGGAATTGAGAGAAGAGTGTGTGTGTGGTGGTGGTGGGGGTGGGGGTGGGGGTGGTTATAGAGTAAGATGTATGATGATTTTGGGTTTATTTTTTTTTTGTCTTCATGTGATGGATCGAAGTAGTACTATAATGGTTTCTGCCATTCCTGTTTTCTGATCTCCACTAGTGAATCAGTACAGAGCTAACGTAAGACATTGGGGATGTAGAGTAGTACGATGAAAGAGGGAAGATTGTGATTGATAAGCCGAAAAAACTGAAAAAAGTCATTGTTTGTTAAACCCCAGATTGGTTTGATCAGGGTTTACTAAAACAAAGATGAATTGGAATTGAGTTTAAATTATGTAAAATGGATGAGTGGGATGGAAATGAAAATTTTGGGAGGCATATTTTATTATTTTTAAGATCAATTCTGTCATGGACCAGGTCTACCAAGTGGATATGGACCACTTGGTCCACATTCAGCCACATCACAGTTTTGATTAAAATAATAAAAATATTCCCCCTTTTGGTGCATTGTTTGATGCGTTTTTATTGTTTTTTAATCAAAAGAGGGGATGTGGTTGATTGTGGACCAAGTGGTCTATGTCCCCACTTGTAGGCCAGGTCTATATCAGAATTTTTCGTCTTAGAAGGGCCAAGTGATGTCCAATTATCATAAAAAATAAGAGTTAATAGCTATTTATAGCACTAAACTATTTACGAATTTCTCTTTATAGTACTAAACTATTTTTTTATCTAAATATGTCACTCAACTATTTACGTTTATCTAAATATGTCACTCAACTATTTACGTTTATCAAAAAATATACAACCATCCATTTTTTGGGTGTTTTTCGACCAGCGATGTCACGTGAGTTGCTTTAGAACATGAACAAAAGCGAAAAGGAAAAGAAATATTGGAAATGTCGGGCCATAACTGCTTAATTTGACAGACTCGTTTGCCCTTGCAACAACAAATTAAGCAGTTATCGCCCGACGTTTCTAAGATTTTTTTTCTTTTTCGTCGTTGTTCATGTTCCGAAGCAACTCACGTGACATCGCTGGCCGGAAAACACCCAAAAAATGGGTGGTTGTATATTTTTTGATAAACGTAACTAGTTGACTGACATATTTAGATAAAAAAAAATAGTTTAGTACTATAAAGAGAAATTCGTAAATAGTTTAGTGCTATAAATAGTTATTAACTCTAAAAAATAATATTAACTTGCCATTTCCTACTTTCCATTGTAAATGGGGTTTACAAATTTTCCATCCTTATAGTATACTTTTTCAAATTGGTGAAGGGGAGTAATGAGGATTGAGTGAATGAAGGTTTCCTTTAAAATGGCGAGAGCTTTTGTAATTTGCGCCCACAAGTTTTGTTTATTAGTAATGAAGCAACACCATGCAAGACTAGCTAATAAAGCTAGATTTTGTTGTTTGGCTTTTCTTATTTGAAGTCCCCACTAGCGTAAGGTAAGCATATTTGATTACATGCAAAAAACTGAGATTTTTTCCTTTCTGGAGTAGTTCCTCATAGAAAATTCCGACATATTGTATCTATTTGAGAATTTATTTTTGTGGCAGATGATATAATTGCATAACATGTGATGGGACTGCTGAAAGTGTGGATTTTATAAGAGTACATCTTCCTGGATAGCTTAGAAATTTTGTTTTCCAATTTGATAATTTTTATTCAAATTATCAATAATGAATTGAAATTGGTGATGTCTCAAGGGAATATTAGAGCACGAGAAACCTAAATATTTTCCAAAATTATCTGATCTAGTAATTTGAAGCGTATCACAAATAGATTTTGCTTTATGACAAGGAATGTTTTTTGAAAAGACCACTCTTGATTTGGCAAAATTTATTTTATGGCATGCTTTGTGACACCCCCAACCCCTCCGCTAGGGTCCACTGCGACTGAATAGGGTGTCTGCGTGCCACTCGGTACTAACATACAAAATCTCAAATGCTCGAAGGCAAAATAACAAAACAAGAAATACATAAAATAAAAGAGTTATCTCTTACAAGGTAAACAACTCAAACACATAATTTTCATAGGTGAATCTGATACATAAAGGTTTCCAAAAGCATGATAGAATATGGCCAATGGCTTCCTCAAATTCCAAGTAGAGATTGCCACGAGGTTCATGGATCCATTTTCTGAACCAGCTTTATCTGAAAACATGTCATAAAAACACGTGTGAGCCAGAAAGCTCAGTGAGTTCGCGTGTATGTCAGTGTATTTTCAAAAATATCTTTTAGTGAATGCATGAAGATGCTTTTCAAAAATATTCTGTGCGAACAAATCCATTTTCCATCGAGTTTCAAAATCAGATGCAAAAACACATGAAGGATAGAGGCGCAGTCGAAAAGTCTGAACAAATCAAGACCTATCAACACAACCTCTAAACCCGAGTTTCCAAAATAGTTTTCAAATCAAAGTCGGGCTCACAGAGACAAGTCCGGATCCCGAAGTCATTACCAGCCTCACACCAGTACGAGCTCGAATTTCATACCTTATGCCTCCCCAAACACAAAACCAGGCTACGAAATCTGGGGCACCTACCAGCCCGCACCTGGTGACTAACTCCAACGTCGAGCCCCTCCTGACTCGCCGCAGAGCAGCCGAACACCACGAAACGATGTTCCACACAAATAAACGCAGCACTGGTTGGGCCGAGCCCTCCCCGAATACTACGCCCCCTTTCAAGTGGTACCACAATCCAGAGTCTATGCGTTCCACGCCAGCAGAAGAGGCCCTAGCACAGGTGACTAGCCATGTACAGTGCAATCCACTGACGCTTCAGGCTATCAAATCATTTTCGAATCGTATCCAAATCAAAGCTGGTCGGAACGGGGTTTTAATGCAAATTTCACAATCAAAAGGGCCAACATAAAGGCCAACCAACATAATCATATTCAAATCTAATTCAAAATATTCACCCGTCCGCCAGTCCAAATATAACAAAAATGCAAAATTTCTCAAATATGCCATGATAATGCACATGGGTTTCCAAAGTAATGCAGTTTTCTTATATCAAATCATTTTTCGAAACTTATCTGTGTTAAGCGAACCGGCGAAAAAGAGGTTATTCCAAAAATCATATATTCTTAACCGGAGCACCGCCTATGCAATTCTAATGCACATTTTATTCAAACATTGGAGAACCTCTCCAATTTAAAGCAGTTGATAAATAACCAAATTATTAAGAATAAATCATTTCTATTTTCCAAAAGAATCATTTGTCAAAAATAAATAACTTTATAAACGAAATGAATAATTTTATAAACATATTGTAAGCACTTTAAATCCAGTAAGTTTCGGTTTGCGAAACTCACTTGTATGCAGTAGCTAACCAAGTCCTTCACGCGATTCAAGGACTTCCTACAACCCAAATGGCTCAATTCGATCAAATTTCGTTAACAATACAAAATTCTATTTTCATCTATGACTTCTTTATACACTTAACCCGTAACACTTAAGCAAACTTTTAAGTCCAAAGCACTAACATTAACCTCTAAATTTTAGAAAATCCCTTATTTTAACCAATATCTTAATCATTGGAAAACATTGTTTGAGTAAAGGAATAGACTTAAGTTGTTCGAAAGAATGACAATGATCAAGGGAAACAATATCAACTTTTGATACTAAACTCAAAATTCATTTTCAAAATAAGATATTTTTTAGAAAATAAAAACTTATAACAGTTTAAACTTAGGATCTAATAAAATCTATAAAATAAAAGTATTATTATTATTGCTGAATAATACTTCTATACCATAAATTATCCCTACAATCTAATTCTAATAAACAATCTTCTAATCAAGAAGAAAAAGAAGTGGTTCTGATTGATCAAAAAGTTGTCAACAAAGAAAGAAGACAACAATAAATTTTGACCCATTTTTTTTTTTAATTGCCGAAAAGAAAACGTGATTGAGTGGCCCTGGCCGTCCTTTGCCTCATGAAACTTTCTAATGTTAACATGTGCTATTATTATTATTACTTAATCCTTAACTACCACACCTATGAACTTGAAGGAAAGAAAAGCAAGAATAAAAAAAAACAAGAAAAGAAATAGAGACATACCTATGCACGCCTCTGCTGCCGAGAGATCTCTAAAAGGAAATAGTTTTATTTTGGTTCAAATTCATGGTGTATATATAGAGGTTCTAGTTCATTTCTATTGGTTAAAATGGAAGGTGGTTATTGACATGTGTCCCTTCTTTAAGACAAGTGTCCCTTCTTTAAGACAAGTGTCTTGGCTGCATTATTCTTAATATGTATATATATTTTAAATAAAAATAACACTCCACTTGGATACTTAAGCTTGTTAAACAAAAATCAACCCAAATTGTTAAGATAAAAATAGTATCATTACTACAATTTCTGAACCGCAAATTCAAATACCAAAATCAAAAACTGATTCAAAATGGGTACACACAAAAATGCTCACGGGACGAGGTGTTACATGCTTTTTGGCATAATTCCGCTAAAATATTTGTAATTGTAGAAATATTTTTCAAAGTAGCTCTAACAAGTAGAATAATATCATCAGCAAACATGAGATGTGTTAATGGTGGACATTTCCTAGATAATTTTAAAGGAGTCAAAAGAGATTGGGTAACCGCTTGATTACTGCTAAGAGTTAAAAATTCCATACTTAATATAAATAAAGAGAAAGCAACCACAGACCTCCCTCTATTATTTTGGTTTAGCCTCGAAAGTCCTAGCATAAGTTTTTCAGCATAAAGAATCCTCAGCAAATTTACGTTTCGCCGGAAGAATGCTAGCCACCCCAATTGCGGTAGTTTCCGGCAAAATAAACCATGTGCGGTGCACATGCTCTAAAAATAGGGATAAAATTTGCGTAATTACTATATTGCCCTAAATATTTAAAAATATATATTTTTTATTTATTCTTTTAAATCCTATCATCGTCTTCCCCAAATCCCATATCCCTCTTCCTTCTCCCAAGTCACCCCGTCACCCTCACCTATATCCGCCCGCTGCCACGACACAACACCACCATCTTCAGATGATTTGAGGGCTTCGAATTTGTGTTTCCTTCAGATTGGGCTTCGGGAGCGGGAGCGGGAGCGGCCATGGGCTTGAAGATAGAAGATGATGATGGAAGAAAAAATTAAATTACATTTGTAGTTCGAGGTGCAGACTTCAGCTCTGTAAAAATAATTTGGGGTTTCTGCTTTCCGGTTGCTGCGAACGGCACCCCAGCGAGCCCAAAATTCCTGCAATTTCCGGCGAATAAACAGTCCAACCATTAATTCCAGCTATTAAGGTTTTTAAAGGCTTCCCTTTTAATGGGTTCTTGGTATTTTTGACACTTTACTTTGTGGTTGTTAGAAATCCCAATTTTAGTAGATACCACCATCATCTCTGCTAAATCTCATACCCTCTCCAACCTCTCACTTCTTCATCAGTCCACTATCTCCATTTCCTTCCCATAAAAATCAAATACTTCATCATCCCTTCAAGATGAAGAATTTTATTCGGTAAATTTACAATCTTTGATCTGGGTTTTTGTTTATTTAGTGTTTTCTTGTTTTGATTTCTGGTGCAGAGAATGAATTTGGAAATGTGATTTGTTTATTTGAGAACTTGCCAATTCTTATGTACATTATTCCATCAATTTTTCTTGAATTTCGGTTAAATTGGCTTATATGGAAGTATTATTTATGGGGATCTGGGGACATAATTTTGAGTTTCGATTGCTTCTCTGTTTGAAATCGGTAAAGGGCAATCGGAATGGTCTTTACTGACAATGTCATTTGAAGAATATATAAGGTAAATTAGTAGGAAGGTAATGAAGAAACAAGTGACGGAGGTTGTACGGAAGATTTTCTCCTTCAATCTGGGTGTACTGTTGGTGGTGGTGGTCGACAGCTTTGCAGGTGGTGAAAGTCGGCGGTGGTTGATGGTTGCGGGAAGAAGATGAGAAATTATGAAGAAAATTGGATGAAAGGATGAAAATACGGATTTGTCCTCACTTAAATGGCTCGTGCAAGGCACGTGTACCCATTCAGCCGGAAAGTCGGAAACCAATGCAATTGGGGTGGCTATGATTCTTCCGGCGGAACGTAAGTTTTATAAAGATTCTTTATCCTGAAAAATTTATGCTAGGACTTTAGAGGCTAAATCAAAATAATAGAGGAATGTCTGAGGCTGTTTTCTCATAAATATAAATAAGGGATAATTGAAATTATTCTCAAGTATTTTTATTCTTCTTCTATTGATATACAATATTATCACTCTTTTAATTTATACTATAACCCTATTTTTATTCATCCACTCTCCAAAACAAAAAGGGAAAAAGTATTAGATTGCCATAATGACGATTGGTTGTTAATGATCCCTTACTTAGCAACATGATCTCTTGCCAATACACAATGATGAATTATAAAAGTGTCAAATAACAAATTTATATTTTTTTGTAGAGCAAATAGTTTTTTCTGTCACAAAACTACTTACGAGTGTTATATCTATCACAAATAATATTTTCGTGTTTTTTCTGTCACAAAACTAGTTACGAGTGCTATATCTGTCACAAATCGTTTTTTCGTGCCTTTTCTGCCATAAAACATTTTATTAGTGCTAAAAATGCCACAAAACGAGGGAGGATGAAGGGAAAAAATATGTAAGAGATAAAATTAATTTCAAATAGACCCTAAAATCACATTTTTATATTTAATTGGGTACACAATTTATTTTCTAAATAATTGACATTTTATTCCCAGGTTTATCAAAACCCCCACCACCTTCTTCTTCCTTCTCCTCCCACCTCGAGCCGCCGTCACCACCTACCATCCCGTCACCCAATCCCCAACCCCCACACCCACCCGCACCCCCTGAAAATTAACCAAGAATAGCAATCCATATGATGAAAATACTTCTAGATCTATATTTCAGACACATATAACAAATTTCACAAATGCTTTCTGCTTCTAACCTTTAGAAACCCGCTTTACAAAAATACATATAAGTCAAAGCAATAAGCAAAATGCTAATCAATTTGCACTACATGATTAACCAAGCGCTTTGCTGCTAAAACCATCAAAAAAAATTTAAACAAAATACATACCAGTCAAAGTACTAAACAAAATGTAGATTAGTTTGCACAACATAATAAACTAACAGAGATGCTTTGCATCTGAAACCATCAGAATTCCTGAACAAAAAATACTCTTTCAAAGCAATATGCAAAATGCAGACCAATTTCCATAGGAATATGTAATTGTTCTTAGGCATTTTTGCTAGGCTATCACCTTCACCACGTCTCTCCAAATCATCAAGTAGACATTTTTTGGCATATTTGATACTCTTTGATATGGGTGGGGGCAAGGATTGGGTGACGGGATGGGAGGTGGTGGCGGCTCGATGTGGGAAGAGAAGAAAGAAGAAGGTAGCGGTGAGGGTTTTGGTATTTTTGGGAAGAAGGGTCAAGTATTAAAAATAAAATAAAATTAGGTACCCAATGTAATATAAAAATTTGATTTTAGGGTTTATTTGAAATTAATTTGATCTCTTACCTATTTTGCCCTTCACCCTCCCTCGTTTTGTGACATTTTTAGCACTCATAAAACGTTTCATGGCAGAAAAGTCACGAAAAAATGATTTGTGGCAGATATAACACTCGTAACTAGTTTTGTGGCAGAAAAAACACGAAAACATAATTTGTGGCAGATATAGCACTCTTAACTAGTTTTGTGGCATAAAAAGCTATTTGCTCTTTTTTGTATTAAGAAAATGAAATTTTTTTCGGTGAATAAGAACAAAAGAAGTTCACTATGTGCAAAAATTAATTACTGTTGCTAATTAAAGGAATTAATAAAAATAATTAATTAGATGATCTATGAAAATGTTTTGGAGCTATATAATATCCTTTTTTCATGCAACTCGATTCTCGAAAAGAAAAATGGTTAGAAACATGAAAGTGAAGATTTCCTCTTTGATTTGGTCATGTCTTCTAATTTGTACATTTCTCAGTATCCTCAAGAATCCACCTCAATTGTGGAAGATTTTGAAAGCACATTTACATTAAAAAAAACAACAACAACATTATACTAACATAAACAAGGAAGAGGGAAGTTCCCGGACATAGCTCAAACTCAATGAAAATAGATGAGATTGTTGTTTGTTTAATGTGATTTGCTTGTGTGGGCATGATGAGGTGATGCAGTTGATGGATTATAGCAAGTCTCCACATTGAAGAGGTTTCTAAGTTTTCTCATATATCTTGTTTTGACTGTTGAGTGGTTGCCCTGAATATGATTATCCTCCATTGGAATCTAACCATGTTAAATTCAATTAATGCAATTTTCATTTATAATAATATAATAAAGAAATAAAGAATCTCACCTGATCTAAATCATGTACAACATCTTTCTTATTAATACCTTTTTTATCTGGATGAACATGACCTGCACAAATATATATATATATATATATATATATATATATATATATATATATATATGGTTTTTCCTTTTTTTTTAATCTTAAATACTCAATACATTTATTGGGGAAAAAAAAGACTGCGATTAAAAGAAGAAGGAAGAAAAAAAAAATTACACATAGCAGGTGAGTCTGGTTCGGGGACGCAATACTCCCGAAAGCTTGGAGATGCCATGGATCCTCGTCCTAATTGTCCTCCTTGATGAATCTGTGCTTTTGGTACCGCGATTTTATGCTCCGTTCCATTGCGTCGCTTTAAGACGGACATCACAACAGGAACACCTCGCATACCAAGGAAGGGTCCGGACGAGAGTTCCAAATCTTCATAAGAATGAAAATGTTAAAGGTAGTTAGTGTGTGAATACCGGAATAATCGTTGAAATTTGTGGATTCTAATTCAACCATTCTATCATACTCTTGTCACAGCCAAATCCATTACTTGATAAAATATTTCTTATCATATTACCATATTTTAATTTCAAAGTATATGGGATACTTACTTAATAATTATCTTTCTTTTAAATTTCTATAATTATAATGTGGAATTCATGATTAACCGGTTAAGTTCCCTTCATGGTCCTGTCACTTGTGTAGATGGACTTATTTACCCCTTCCAAGTTTACCACTTTTCCATGATTTTTTTTTAATTTATTATTTTGTTTTCGTACGAGTATTGAGTAGAGAGAGGCAAGGAGGATCACTTTTGCTCAAAATTCTAAAATGATAGAAAACATATATGCTTTCTTTGGATTTGGATTCGGATTCTTCCATTTCTTTCATCTTTTGACCTTTGACCAGGGAAAGAACTTTGACCAGGGTCCTCATTGTAGACCATATCCAATGTTTTTTTGTCCCATCTGGTTTCTTTGTTTTGGTTTTGGTCCATGTGGCGGTGGCTCTTGAGAACGCCTTAAATCGTTAACCCCTCACGTGTTTGTGTTTCCACTCCATGTAGCTGTATTCCCCATCATTCTTCCACGTGGCTGAAATTCGTCTTGTTTCATCATCGGAATCCTCCATTGGACACCGGCGACAATCCCCTTCCGATCGCTGGATTCTGAGAGTCGTAAAAAATATTGTGTTTTTGTTCATCAGCATATAATCCCGGCCCATATAGAGGATTTTCATTTTCAAAAGAGATAATCACTATTTATGCCCCCGAGTTATCTTTTAAAAGCAACTGTTACCCTTAAAAAATATATCGTGTCATTTGTATCCCCAACAAGTTTCGGGGTGCCATTTATACCCAAAAGTGGCGGCGTCCGGCGTAAAGGGGAGGCGTTGCACATGTGCGAACCACACATGTAAAATCCCAGGGGTAAACTGGTCATTTGCCCTCATTCCTTCCTTCCAACATCAGACACCATCTCCAAACCCTACACCCACCGTCTCCGCCATCTCCGCCACCACTCAGCCATCCCCTCCACCACTCATCCCTCCCTCCTCCTCCTCCTCCACCACCACCTATTTGACCTCCTTCATCTTCAACCACTCTTCTTCAATCGCATCTGAAAAATCAAAATCAGAAAGAAACCAAATTAATCTGAAACTTTGAAGTTTTGCTCTCTATGAACATCATAAAAAACAAGCTTTTCTCTCTATTTTATTTCTAATTTCGAATAGCTACAAGAAATCCAATATTCTGAAACTTTGAATTTGGAATTTTTTGGAAATTAAAAAAAAAAAAAAAATGGGTTTTTTAGCTTCTGGCTTCTCGGAGAAGAAGACGAATTTTGTCGGATCTGTGACGGTCTTCGTCTCCTCGGTGGTGGCAGTCGGAACCTCTGTGTTTCCGACTAGATTTATCCTTCTCCGAAGGTCTATCCATGGTGGATTCCAAAGTCTATCCATGGTGGTTTGAAGATACGAAATGGAGATGGGTTTCATCAAAAAAAAATTTCTCTATTGCTTTTTTGCTTCTACGCTTCATAATTGTGATGTTGATTTGACGATATTGTAGTGTGCATTGTGAAAAAATAAAAAATCCTCAACGCCATTATCATCCATTTCACCACAAATCTCAAATTCCAAATCCCACCAAATAAAAAATCCTAGCCTTTGAATACCCCAAATCCATTGAAATCCCTAAAGAATCTGAGCATTAATGGGATTTTTTGGACTTGAAGTTGGTTATCTAATCATAAAATTCAAAGACATAGCTACCTCCATAGTTCTTCTCCTTCCTATTGTAAATAAATTTGTAATCAAATCATAAAGTCACTGTCTTTTCTTGAAATTTTTTTGGGGAAGAAGCTTCAAGATCCACCAATTTTTCCATCTCAGGGTGCCATGGCTTTCTGAAATGGTCATAAATGGTCATACTTAGAAGCCATCCGTTCCCAAAGTGTCTTTCTTTGAGAGCTAACATTATGCCAAATTTCTTTACCTTCTTCAATAACCAAATTTCTTTTTTTTTTGCTTGAAGAAATGGAGAAAGAGATGCTTATTTGCAGTATGGGGATGGAGAGCCGTTCTACGGCGGTGGTGCGGCTGCGAAACTTGAAGATATTCCACCACCGACATCTGAGAGGAGTTAATTTTAATATATTTTAAATTAATTACACATATAGTCCTTAGGAATTTTAATATAGCATTATACGTGTGGGTTTGATTCATTTTGCATTGTTTTTTATTGCTAGTTTATGTTAGTGGTTGGTGTGACTATTATACCCCTCAAAATGTGCTTGTGCGGTTCGCACATATGCAACGCCGCCCCTTTACGCCGGACGCCGCCACTTTTGGGCATAAATGGCACTCCGAAACTTGTTGGGATACAAATGGCACGATATATTCCTAGGGAGTATGATTCTTTTGAAAGATAAATTTCGAAAGCGAAAAATAGTGATGGTCTCTTTTCAAAATTATCATCTGTCTTCTCCAGATTTCTAGATGAATACACATCTCTGTTATAACAACTTGAAATAGTATGACCAATTCTTCCTCAATAAAAACAAATAAAAAGTAATTGTTCATACTTCACATTCACATTATGGATTCCAATACCTGGTAGTCTCAATTTAATCAATCTTCGCAGAGGTTGCACGATTTCAATACAAATTCGTAATCAAAAATATAATCCACCCATACCTCCCCGAATTTGGATGCAATTGTTGTCAATAAACGCTCCGGCAATTTTTCTTCCCACTTCCGGAGTGAAACAGTCTGTTGATAGGTCACCAACTCTTACCCAAAAAAATACTCTATTGAACATATCTCCATTAAAATCCATGTTCTTCTGTCATCTTTTAAAGGTCATGAGATTGTTATCTACTCTCCAAAGCCCTTGTTCTATAGCTCTTTCAACATCATAATCTTGAGCAAAAAATACCTAGAAGAGGTTATGATTAATCCGGCATACTCTAAGAGGGGCTCGTGGCCAGATTCGTTCAAGTACTATCTGCATCAAGCGAGTTGAGAAATCCCTCTCTGTGAAAATTTGCCCCACACAACTTAATTCACAAGCCTCCATACCAGTTTCTATTTTAAAATCTAAGATGTGAATTTCTCGATTTTCCTCTTCAGTCATAGTACATGCTTCCAATTGACAAGATAATTCCTTTTTCCGTGGCTAATCTGTAACAAAACGGAAAGGACTCGAAGAAAGATATACTGAGAAACACCCCTATTTTAGGGATATAAGGCTCTATTAGAGAGAGAGAAGCTTCGTTTACCATTGGACTTTGACCTTAGCTGGCCCTAAACAATCTATACTAGTGCTAATGCTACTAGTATCCAAAAATAACTACAATGCAAAACAATTGTTATTTTGCTTCTTGAATGAAATTATTCAATGCTGATATAAACAAGTGTTTTCTTATTTTTTTAGAAATTGTTAAAAAAGTTAAACATTTGTTAAAAATATTAATCTCAACTGTAAATGGATTATCCACGATTTCCATGTATCTCCTTTCTTTCAAGTCATTATAGATGGATTGGAACTTGGGAGAGAGAATGTGGGCTTTAAATGGAGTTTAGAGGAACATCGGATCGAACCTGCTGGGAAACAGGCATTTTGTGAAGCTTTAAATTGTCTTCAATGGCAGATTTCAAAGCCAGACTTATATATATTGGGGCTTCGCACTCGAAAAATAAGAAAACTATATATGTGGGTGCCTAAAAACACTTGAGTCAAAGTCTTCTGGTAATAACAAGAACTTTACAGAGGGGAGAATGAAAGGCAATCGTGAAACATGAAAAATAAATAAACAGCGGGAGAGCGAGCGAGATTGAATCATTAAACACATAAACACCTTCCACATACAGATAGATACAACACTCTTTTAAGTAGAATTATAAAAAGAAAAATCCACACCCCTCCCCAGAAATCCAAAGCTCATCCGCCACACAAACAACACTCCTAAATAATCTGTCCCCAAGTCCCAAAGAACAACTCGTGTAAGCTCAATGACCACAAATAAACCATCCCTTCAGCTTACCGTACAAGGGTCAATGGAAACTCAAACGTGTGTTGTTGGTCGCACAGTGGGCAAGCTGCTGCTGCTGCTGCTGCTGCTACCATTGCCAATTCGATTCACGTCTCCCATTCTAGATGCCAGAGCAAGGACTTCTGGTGACATCTCCCAGCTTCCACTTTTCCTTCCCCAACTGGAACGTCTGGGATGAATTCCAGCACGATCACCCTCATCTACAGTAGTCCTGATCTCCGGTGGCATTCCACTATATCCACCATCCTTGGTACTCAGGCCATCATTGTCACTTAATTGACCCTCATGATGATCTGTCAGGGGACCAACTTCTCCCCAGACTGCTTTCCTTCCCATTTCAATGTCCTCTGTGCCCTTACCCATGTTTGGACTTATAAACCCCCCGCCGGCTGACCTAGCTGGTAAAACTGGTTCTGGAGGAACATTTGCCCTAAAATTGTTCTTAGACGGAGGAACAGACGAGAAAAATATCTCCTCGAAGTTCTGCACCACTCCTTTGTTGTAGGGGTTGGCACGGCGATCATACCGATATCTGAAATTCTCATAGGTAGTCTGCCAAAAGAAATAACACCAAATAACTCCTCAATGTAAGAACTATTTAATAGGGGGAATCGGAATATAAAACTGAGCCAAGAACATAGTTAAGAGATCAGAACTTGACACAAGAAATATCAAACCCTTACCTGATTTGTACTAATGAGATACAAATGGAATGCTGTAAGACCACCAACAAACCACACACAGATGAAAGTGTAAACTATCAAGACAATGGAGGCAGGGGTCTTGATCATTACTTTCCATATGGTTGTATCTTCAGATCTCATTATCCTCGTGATGTAGACCCAGCAGAAACTAAAAACGTATATACAAAGGAGAGTCGTGGAAAAGACAAACATGAAGAAGAATCTGTAATTCCGCTACACCCAAAGTTGTAAACAAAGTTTCAGAACAGCATATCCACAAACTTTTTAAGTAAAACACAACTCAGTATAGAATATATTGGTCTAGATATACACAGTGCAGCTTCACATGCACAACTTCATATTACCACAGCAACGAAGCTATTGCTGTCTTTAAGACTTTTAAGATAGTTGAAATGCAAAGAAGATTCAGTTCGAAATGATTAACCAGAAACAATTGCAATGCTAAAGAAGCCTATGATAAAAGGATGTCATCAAAGCATGTAAACAAACAAGCAGAGGAGTCTAAATACGAGCAATATCGAAGCAAAAACTCGCTAATAAGCCAGTCAGGTAAAATGAATGGTTTCAATAGGTTTCACCAGATAAGAGTTACGCGGGAAAGCAAATTGCCAAATCATTGGAGAAAAGGTCTATTAGAAGCTTTAAGAATAAGACAGTTAACTTCTAATTTATCTGTCAATACATTAACACATTCACATCTGAAGGCAAACAATATCATCAGCTTGAATAGATCTATAGTCCACTCGACCTTACACGTGTAACTTCACTAGAAGTCTAGAACGCATGACACCAGGAGCAAACACAAGAGACGTGCTAAGGAGGAGAAAAAGAAACAGTGTATATCATTGTTGACGACAAAGGAAGACCGTAGAATACTAAATAACTAACAAAGGCAAGTTAGAGCTCTTGCTCTTTCAGTTAACTGATACATTACAAGTTCATATTTTCATTACACCAAGATGGATGTTGTATGATACAACTCTAGAGATGAAAAACAATAGTTCAAATCCAAAAAGCACGCGTCTGTTTCTAACATAATTAAGCATATCAAATGCTTTACTATTGCTTGCATGCCAAAAAAACCACTACATGTTGAAGAATTAAGGATGGTTTCTACTCACCAGCCCAATGCACTGCCCTACCCAAGGGCAGTGGTGATCAAAACGTTCAACACAATTGTTGCATATTGAACAATGAGAGCAACGGGGAGGTCTGTAAAGCATGCAGGTGTCACAATACTTGATCTTCACTGTAATGCCATTAACCTGAACTTCCTTGATGCGAGGTAGTCTTAGCTGTGGGATTTGTCCACCGCCTTCAGCACTCCCATCATAGCCTTCTGGTTCTGGAGGATGTGCATTACGAGGGATTATACCAGGATCTCTTCCGGAGGTTAGAAGTAAAAGAACTAAAACCTGCATAAAAAACACCCAAATCAGAACTCTTTCAAACCAGAAAAATAAAATTGTCATTCTACAGTTTCACATATGCATTGAAAAGGTTGATATAGGTATTGTTCTTGCACAAGATCATATCACAGATCACTGGCTTCAACCAGAAATTAATCCTTCCCCGGTCAGAAGACATCCAATAATAGTATATTATGGATCAACCGACATGTTTATTGGGATAAACACGAAATAAGGTGTCAATAATCTCACAGTGGACCAGGATAAGCCCTAATGAGGGAAAATATCACCAGAAGCTCTACAAAACTGAGAGTTTATCTATTTATCTAAAATAAGTCATGGAAAGGGATGCCAATAGCCATAAGACCACAACAAAATAGACAATATTAGCCCCGGAGACAGCAGCATCCTCCTCGGGTTTTCACATGTTCTTCCTATTCAACATAACACCAGGTGATGGAGAACTTACATATAATGTAAAGACAATAGCAACAACCATTATTGATACTCCGAGGTGGTTTGAAAAACCATCCACCAGTTTTCTAGCAACAAAAACACAAAAGACTGCGACAGGAGCGACAATGAGAAATATGGTCAGCGCCAGCGATCTTACGTCAGGCCCAAAAATAAATCTTCCTTGAAGAAAAAATATCTGCACCAAGGAAACTAACAGGTATTTGAAAATGGCAATGCATTAATCCAGATAGTATTGAAAACAAGCTTTATGGTATAAACAGAAAAATCTCAAGTCTTTTTTTTCTTTTCTTTGGGTGGGAAGGGGAAGGTGGTAAATAACTGCATAGCACGTTTCAAGGACGTCAGTACTTATTTTATTAAGTTCCATGATGACACCTCAAATGTAGGATAATTTTTAGTTTGTCACATGCCAGACTCAAAATGTAAATATATCAGTCTGTAACCAACCACTTCTTCAATCTAACTGGGTGTTCTGAACTTTGTGAATCGTCATGATTCACGAGTGCTACATGTTCATATCAAATAGCCTACACTATTTGTCAAAAACTTTGCACTATCGAAATATATGCAATGGGATAAAAGGAAAACATCAACATCAAATATATCTATGTTTTTCAATAGAGGCCATGCAACTTAAAAGAAATCCTAAAATGCCAGTCAAAGAGAACTCAGGATAATTACAGAAAATAACAGCCCTGCGATGGGTAAATTCGTTAAATAGCTAAAACTAAATTAAAAAGATACTAGTCTAACTTCACAGCTGATTTGGCTCATCTAAGTCATTCTAAATTCATGTAGTCAGAACCATTAATCATTACATATAGTTCAAAATCCTAATTATTCAGATCACAAGCATATAAGAATATATAAACTAAAAAACGCGAACTCCAAAGCATATTTTATTTTCACCAATGTGTGTATCAATTAAGCACGCCTAAAGCCAAATTAACATCTTAAACGAGTTGGAAAGTGATTAATCAGAACTTCCATTTGAAATAAACTGAATTAAGCTCAAGCATGTACTAAAAAAATAGCAGAATTGAAAACAAACAACAAGTTTTGGCTTTACCTTTTAATAAAATTATTATTAATAAAAAAGGACAAACCGGAGAAGAAGTGATAAGAAAATATCTTTTCTCAAGTTCAAAGTACTCAAATTCAGAGTATGACCTAATTCAAGTGAAAATGATAATTAAAAAAAAAAGGAAAGTAAAAAACCAAAATGACTCACGTTGCTGCCTTTCCATGTATGATAAATCAGTAAATGATCGGAAGCATTAGTGGATCCAGAAAGCGGATCGGTCCGCTTGGGTGGAGGAGCCACATACATATCTCTTTATTAATCTTCTCTCTATCAAGTCTCAACTCGAAAAATCTCCACCACCAGCACCAAACTTTTTACCGAAATATAAAATTATTACACAATAAAACACGGAGAAAAATTGAAGAAGAGGAGAGAGCGGCGGGGGGACTAGGGGTTTATAAAAGTCCGGCAGCCATAAAATAATTGCATCCGATTCCGGCGATGACGACTCCGGATAGGGCTTTGGGAAGTGGAGGGAGGAGTTTAGGGCCGACAAGCCATGAGAGCGAAGGGTGTGTTTGGGGTGTAGGAAGAAAAACTGAAAAAGGGTTTGGTTGTGTAAATTGAAAAGCAAATGACTTTTCGGGTTTTGTTCGGAAAGGAGATGGTTAACTTTACAGGTACGTAAAAGTGACGTGGCCAAAATTTATTGGACAAGTCAATGAGGTAGGACCCTAATCCCTGATGTTAGTGGGGGGGAGGGGAGGGGGATACTCGTTTCCGCTCCCGGCTCCTAAGCGGGACAGCTTTGGTGCGGAATAGTTTTGGTGCAAGATATACAGGGACATTATTTCAATCGTCGGATGATATTTTTTAACGGTTCAGATTTGGAGAGAGGGAAATTTGTTTTTTATTTTTTAAGTCAACCGCAACGTTTCTCTCTCCAAATTTGGATAGTTAAAAAATCTCATCCAACGACTGCGATTGTTTCTCATGTCCCGCACTAAAGCTGTCCCGCATAGGAGCCGGACTGCTCATTTCCAAACATCGAAAATGACATCTCGCGTGATGTGGCATTCTAGAAAATAGCTAAATGAACAAAGGTTGTTGACGTTGAGGCCTCAAATGCAGTCGTAAACGTCCCAAAAGCAGCATCATTCATTTCCAAATTATTCTCTAAATTTGTCAAAACAAAAATATTGGTAAAATCAGACCAAGAAATTGAACAGGTCAAACTGAATATTCCCAAACCTTCTTTGTTTCTCCCATCTTTCCGACTCATACTGTGAAAATTAGCTCATGAACATTCATATCCTCTCAAAACCAATTGGCAAGAAAAGGTATTAACTCATGAGGTTATATGTTATTTGAATCTTCCTTAGACACTCAACGTGGGACTTCATATTTCAACACTCCCTCTCACATCGAGGTGAGAGACAATTTAAGGTCCGCCGCCCTTCTTGGGTCGTACGGTGACCATTAGAGCCCACTTTGGGCATTATGAGCACATCTCCCCCCGCCTAAGGGCCCGCTCTGATACCATGTGAAAATTAGGTCATGGGCCTCCATATCCTCTCAAAACCAATTTTATGGTATCAGAGCGAAAACGATCCTGAGAAAAAAAAACGAGGTTAAAAAAACAAATTTTATCTCCTAGACCAATATGTCGGAGACAAGCAATGTCATTGACACCACAGCGCATTGGGCGAGCTACTCAGGACCAGCGCAAGACGCGGCCTATTTAGTGTAGCAAGGACTAGCATACGGTGCGGCCTATTTAGTGCATCAAACATCTACCACCTCTTTGGACAAAGTGCAATTGAGATAATTGGCTTAGGAAATAGCTGGAATAATCCAAGAAAATAAAGCTGTAGCCTTTCACACCACTAGTAAAAACTTCGCCTTTTATTCTTTCCCATGGATTCTTGATAACGGTGCCTCTCATCACATTACTTGCAAGAAAAATAAATTGGAGAACTTACAAAATCTGGTAATTCCTATTAGCATGAGTTTGCCTGATGGTAAGCGTATTTGGGCACAACAGTATGGTACGGTGACTTTAAATCCCAATATTCGTCTCGCTAAAGTATTGTATATGCCACAATTCTCGTGCAATTTGATTTCTATCTCTCAATTAACACGGGAGTTACAATGTTGTGTCACCTACTTTGATGAGTATTGTGTTGTGTAGGACCTAATCCGAAAGATGCTGATTGGGGAAGGTGAGCTAATTGGGGGCATCTATCGTCTCAAATACGTGACTCACCAAGGCGAAATAATCGCGGCTGTCCGTTCAGAAGAAAGTTGTCAACTGTGGCACCGAAAACTCGGGCATCCATCTTTTGGTACTTTACTTAATATCCCTGTTCCAATAAATTTCTCAAAAGATAAATCTATACCTTGTGATGTATGTCATCTTGCCTAAGATTCCAGATTACCTTTTCCTCTTAGTCAAAATAAAGCGGAGCGTCCTTTTGAATTAATACATTGTGATTTATGGGGGGAATACCAAACACCTTCCTTAACTGGGTGCGCATTATTTTTTCTGTTTGGTGGATGATTTCTCTAGGTGTGTTTGGGTTTATCTCCTCAAGGAAAAAAGTGAAACAAAAAATGTCTTTATTAATTTTCACAAAATGGTATCCACTCAATTTCAAGGAGTCATCAAAAGAGTTAGGAGTGATAATGGAACCGAGTTTGTAAGTCTTAGAGATTTCTTTTCCCAAACCGGTATACTTCACGAAACATCATGTGTCTATACTCCTCAACAAAATGGGCGGGTAGAAAGAAAGAATATGCACATTCTAAATGTCGTCCGAGCCATTCGTTTCGAGACACATTTACCAATTCGTTTTTGGGGGGAATGTATTTTAACTGCGGGGCATCTTGTGAATCACACTCCTGGTAAAATCATAAATAACAAAACTTCATATGAAATTCTATTTGGAAAACCACCAAACTTTAGTCATCTTCGGGTTTTTGGATCTCTTTGTTATGCTCATAACACAAATCCCACGAGAGATAAATTCACTGAAAGATCCACCAAATATATTTTTGTCGGATATCCTATGGGGGAAAAATGTTGGAAAGTTTATGATCTACACTCTAGAAAATTATTTGTCTCGCGAGATGTTCACTTTTATGAGGACATTTATCCGTTCGTACCATTATCACAAAATCTTTCACCTAATACACAAAATATCCCAGAAAATATCCCAATGAAAATAGTGAGTAGCCCAGCTGATTTTTCCATACAGCCCATACAGGCCGAGGCCAGCCCAGAGCATCTAGGAACAGCCGAGCCAGGTTCAGACCCTCTCAGCCCTCGGCCCAGTCTAGACAGCTCCTGTCCAAAACAATCAGCCAACAGCTTCTCCTTTCGCGGACCCGCGAACCTGAAATCCTGACCCGCTCGCTGACCGGCCCCATGCAGCCTCACTTGGGTCGTTCCTCTTACGGCCCATCTGGCCCAGAACTAATTTTGGCCCAATCGCAACCCTCAGCCCCATCCATTGAACCTTCAACATGCGAGACCAATCCAGGCCCACCTTCCCAGCCCATCCTTGAGACCATTCCCGGTGACTTCAACCCAGTCATTAATCCACATAATTTCCACCCGCCTCTACCTGTTTAACCTTCAGGGGAAGTTCCTGATCAATTCACTCCCCATTTAAATTCGAATGTCCCGCTTCGTCGGTCCACACGCGATACTCAACCTTCTGTTCGGCTTCACGATCATGTTTGCAACACAATTCTCCCATCGACTCACTCTTCTCCAACAACTTCTTCAAGTATGGTCTATCCACTACATAATTATTTATCTTATGAGAATTTTTCTAATTCCCATAAATGTTACTTGGCTTCTCTGTCCCGTTATACCGAGCCTCGCAGCTAGCCAGAAGCCGTTCGTTCTCCTATGTGGCAAAAATCTATGGAAGCCGAAATGCGCGCCCTTGAAAGTAACAACACTTGGATTTATGCACCATTACCTCCTGGAAAAAAGCCTGTTTTCAACTGTTGGGTTTATAAATTGAAGTTTCGAGCCGATGGGTCTCTAGAACGCCCTAAATCTCGCATGGTGGCTAAAGGTTATTCTCAGGTCGAGGGGGAGAATTTCACTGAGACTTTTGCTTCAGTTGCCAAAATGACCACGATTCGATGTCTTTTGGCTTTGGCAGTTTCCAAAAATTGGAGCATCTTCCAGGTAGATGTTAAGAATGCATTCTTTCATGGTGATCTTGCAGAGGATATTTACATGGAACCACCACCTGAATTTCCTCCACCTAGGCCAAATCTTTATTGCAAGCTCAAGAAGTCCATATATGGGTTGAAACAAGCGGGAAGGAATTGGTTTGGCAAGCTCACCATAGAACTTTCCAAATTTGGTTTTAGGCAGGTTGCAACAGAACCTACCTTATTCATCTATCGGAGAGGTAATATCTTTATTGTGATCCTAGTTTATGTTGACGACACCATTCTCACAGGAAACGGCCTCAAAATATGCCAAGAAGTAAAAAGGTACTTGGATTTTAAATTCACTATCAAAGACCTTGGAGTTCTCAACTACTTCTTGGGCATAGAAGTAGCACATTCACCCAAAAGTTTGTTTTTGTGTCAAAGAAAGTATGTCGTTGATATTCTAACAGAATGTGGTTTATCTGGTCACGACCATGTTCTACACCAATGGAGACACAACTCAAGTTGACAATCGATGATGATAGTGGAAAGTTAATCAGAGATTCAGGGCAATATAGGTGATTAGTGGGGCGGTTACTTTATCTTACCATCATAAGGCCCGACATCACTTATGCGGTCCATAATCTTAGCCAGTTCATGCAAAATCCAAGGGAAAGACATTGGGATGCTGCAATTCGAGTTGTTCGTTATATTAAGGGCAATCCGGGAAGAGGAATTTTTCTACCTAGAAACAATCCCAATGCAGGACTAGTGACTTATTGTGATTCTGATTGGCCCGTTTGTCCCACAACTAAGAGGTCTGTTACAAGGTACTTTGTTCAATTAGGAAACGCTCATATTTCTTGGAGATCAAAGAAGCAACAAGTTGTCTCTCGATCTTCAGCTGAAGCTGAATACAGAGCTATGGCGAATGCAACAAGTGAGCTAGTTTGGTTAAGAGAATTGTTCAAATCTCTTGGAATTACTTTGGGACCTGCTAAGTTGGACTGTGACAGTCAATCGGCACTCCACATTGCTGCCAATCTAGTCTTTCATGAAAGAACTAAGCATATCGAGATTGATTGTCACTTTGTTCGAGAAAATGTCCAATATGGAACACTTGTTACTTGTCATGTGGGCACAAATGAGCAACTTGCCAATTTGTTAACCAAAGCTTTGGGTCAAGGGCAATTCAATTACCTAGTTAGCAAGTTGGGTGTTCTCGATATCCACACTCCAACTTGAGGGGGAATATTGGAAGATTCTATTTAGGAATTACCTAATAAATGTTTAATTAATTAGGACATATGCTATATTAGTTTATTCTAATGTATACTAGTTGCCTAATTATTGTGTAGCGTGGAGTAATTAGTAGTTGACTAATATTGTGTAGATACACATGTATAAATACTCATGTACTACTTCTTTATTTTATAAAAGAGAAATATATATTTTCCCTTCAATTCTTTTACATACACTTGACAGAAATTGTATTTTTATGAGCGAAAGTAAAATTAATATAACACTACGTTGTGGTTAGTTGACTCTTTTTATCCTTCAAGGCTCCATGAGAAGATGCAAAAGTGGGAACAATTTGTAGTATTAGGAATAGTCCAAAATGATCAAACAAACAAACCAGGGCATCACCAACACAATGACTACTATTTTGAAACTTTTTTATCTAGAGTGCTTGGGGGATTCTTGGATTAATAAAGTAAACCTAGACATGTTCCTTTCAAATGGAAAGGTTCTTTAGACTATATTCCACCCAAAAAAAATTAGTGGAGTTAAAGGACGGTTAGTTACATATCGAGTATGTAAAATAACTTCATAATATAACAACTTCGGTTCTATGGTGTAGTGGTTAGCACTCTGGACTTTGAATCCAGCGACCTGGGTTCGACTCCCGGTAGGACCTTTCCAAACATATATATGTACAGTCCGGCTCCTATGCAGAACAGTCAAAGTTCTGCACGTGCGGAACAATCTCAACTGTCGGATGAGATTTTTTAACGGCTCAGATCTGGAGAGAGAAAAGTTGCGCAAATTGTAGTAGCCGGGGAGCATATATGTAGTAGTCATGTTTTTATTTTAATTATCCTCTAAATCTTTTGCAAATTGTTTTGGATATCTGTTCGAATTAATTGTCATTTGGGTCATCAACGTTTTTACGCTCAGCCACTTTCATCATTTTTAACTTTTTTTAACTTTTGACATCCCCAATATATTTCAAACAGCCAAAATGGTCATTCCGTCTAAAAATTGGCCAAACCCCGTAAAAAATGACGACGTGTAATAATGAGGCATTTTCTTTCTCTCTCATGCAAGGGCAAGATGGGAAATAAATTTCTTCTTTCCCAAACTTCATCTTCTTCTTTATTCCAACCACAACAATGATGGAGAAGAAGCAATTTTATCAATTCCAATTCCAATAATCTTAGACTACCTAAAAAGACCCCATATTTGAATTCCAAAATTGAATCATTTGATTGTCTGGTCCTAGAGAGTTAAAAAAATTCAAGAGATGCATCTTAGTGAGCAAGAAGAGAAATTAAATGTTCAAAATGAGCTCAAAGACTGTAAGGTAAATGTGGCCAAACTTATTAAATGTTCAATTTTCATTTTATTTATTGATTTTTACCACAAGCTGATAAAAAAAATCCCTGTTTATCAGTCAAATTTTGAATGAGCAAGACACTAAAAGGTGAGATAATCTCTTGAAACAAACAGAAAATTATTTATCTGAAAGTACAAAATTAAAAATCCACCATCATGATGTGAATCCGTTTGTGTTTATTGGTGAAATTCATGCTTTGTGATGGATAATCCCACAAACAAATTCACATCACATATGACCAAATCTAGAATTGTAGCCGGAACAAGAGGACGCCGTCGAAAAAATTGCTGGTAAACTCCATGGAAAGAGATAGTGGCAAAGTAGTAATTTTTCAAACGAAAAAATGTTGTCTCCTTTGCTGGTTTCTCCGGTGCCATGGATGGTGAGCATTCTCCGATGCTGAGCATGCTCGTTGTGGGACTCCGAGTTTCATGCCATTCAAGCTCCGCACAGATCCTGGAAAGAAGGATACCAAGGGACGCGCTGGTGGGATTTTTAGCGTCGATGGTAGGAGGAGGATGGAGGGTCAAATTTTTTTTCCAGTTTTGCCCTTTGAGGAGAGAGAGACTAATGTCTCCGTTATGACACGTCACCAATCTTAACGATTTTTGGCCACTTTTTAGACGGAATGACTATTTTGGCTGTTTGTAAATATATTGGGGAGTGTCAAAAGTTAAAAAAAGTTAAAAATGATGAAAGCGGCCGAGCGTAAAAACGTTGATGACCCAAATGGCAATTAATTCTATCTGTTCCAATACTAAACTAGTTTCTTGCTGGTTTGATTGTTCTCTATACCTGATGTAACATACTATCTATTTATCTTTAATGAAGTATTACATTTCCATGGCTTTACTTTGCTATAAAAAAGAAAAAAAATGAAAAGACAAGAATAGATCAAGTAGGGACTTCTTTTTCAAGTAGGGACTTTTGCTCAGTAAAGAATCTAATAGAAATAAGTGAGAATATAGCTCAAAACCAAACTTTTATTGAAGAGAATGTCATCTCATTTGAGAAAGAATGAGATTGAATTAAAAGAAATGTTACAACAATTACAGCATCTCAGGTTACTGCCAATGCAAGTCCAAAGGGTGTAATTCTCTTCAGCATAATGCCCTTAGAATATAAAAAAGCTACACACAAAAAAAAAGCCCAGAAAAAGCAGCAGGATATATCAGTTCGAAGCTCCTCTCCTACGCTGCAAAACTCCAGTAACTTTTTTTCAAAAACTTGGCTCTTGGTCGTGCTCAAATTTGAGCCAACCTTGGACTGACCGCCATGGCATATATTTGTGGACTCCTAGGTCTGGGAAAATCTTTCTATACTATCAACTGTTGAGAATTACCACATGCAATCAATCAATGTCATCTTGTATCTTAAGGTAGAACTCATAGACTCAGACGAGCACAATAGTCGATATTGCAGATTTCTTCCGAGAGATACAGTAGGAAAGTAACTGACGATCATCAACTGTTCCCAAACCAGAAAGTTGTATGCCATAATCATTCATCTTCCGGACATCCCGTGGGATGGCAGATTGCCAAAGTCCATCCCACCAGGCAGGAGGAAGAACTGATGTAAAAGCACACTGATTTGACTGGTTATGACAACTTAGGGGACCGGCAAATCTGTTCCATACATGGCCCCATCCAATCTGATTCTTCAAACCCTCAGAAACCAAATTACTCTGGAAACTACTCAGGAAACTAAAACTTGAACCAGCAGAGGACCTGTCTTCTGGAGAAAAAAACACGAAAATGATAAACTACTGATTGTATTCATGACAATATTAACATTAGTAATAAAGATGAACGACTATAAACGGTAAATTAACCAAGAAAACATCAGTTTCACAAGGAAGAAACACAGAATAGTGTTAAAAGTACTACCAAGTCTCCGTGCTGCTGCCAATGCAGCAAGAAGCTGTGCATAGGTTGTCCCGACACGTCTGTTAGCCCCCGACACCAAAGCATGTTTTGCACGTGATGCGAGGAAGAAATCAACAAATGCAACCCATCTGGGAGCTGGGCCCCAATCTTTCACTCTGAGCATAAAATTATTTGATGTGTTCATTTCATCTGATATATTGCCTTCAAAATGTCCATAATTGAAGTAAACGACCTACATAGACAATTCACTTATCATTATAAAAAATAAAAAAATAAGAACCTACAGAGACAATTAAAAGTGTTTTACCTACTTTAAGCACACAGCTGAGGCAAATTGGATAATTCTACTTCCAATTTGAAATTAAGAATGTCTAGAATGATAGAATGAAGTACAATTTTAGGGGATTCTCACTCTTATAAAGGGGAAGGGAAAGGGGTTGGTCATATCCTTGCTAAGCATCCAGCTCAAAATCTAATAGCTATGAAGTCTTCGCACGCAACTCGTTTTAATTATAATTTAACGAACTTACATCTGCATATTCCTCCAAATCTGGTCGAACGTTTTTTATAAATGAGGGGGTATCAGAAACTAATGCGATTTTGGGTTTGGATTGATGTTCAAAACTTCCAAGAGCTTTCCTAATACAATCCAAAGCGGCCCTAACTGCTCTGACAGGCCTGAAACAAGGACAACCACCAGCATCTTAAATATACTGAAAATGAGACACGAGGTATCATATAATTCATTCCAACAATAAGCTAGATAGAAATAAATTATAAGTCAATGCATATACTAATTTTTTGTAGTTACAGTGACCGGAAGTGCCCTACCTCGTGCAGTTTGGTTAGAATCAAGAGTCAGTTTCTAAACTGATGTCAACTAATTACTTCTTGCTTTTAGTAAGAGAAATCTTTATGGCATTGTTGAAGCCTCCATTTTATCTGTTTAGTATACTATATTTGTTTATCAGGATACAGTGCAGGAAATGGTTTCAAAAGAATTTATAATCCAAGCGGCATCTTTACAAGTGAAGAAACTAAGCTGATATTAATATACAGAACTTCAAAGAATTATATAATTATGATATTTCTGTGTCATCTTTTTGTTTCCAAACAGGGAAAAAAACTTTTCCTTTTTACTAGAGAACACGAGAGATATAAACAAACAGAGACTACATTAAGTTTTACAATTAAACTATCATAAAGCTATAATTTCTTCCTATGCAACCAAACAAAGTAAGCAGTCTAACGCATAAACTGGTTTAGATGCACAACCTATTCATGAGCATACGCATGTGCAATGCAACATCAGGATCATCTCCACCACTAAGGGCCCAGTTCACAGCACGTTCGACATTTTCAGAAGGAGATATGAGAATCCTCATCAGCTCGCCAAACACATTAGGCCTATAATGCAACTCCTCGGGCCTTCCAAATAGATTGAATGCAGTATCCCTCATCTCTGCATGTATATTCTTCAAGAAAAATTGAGAAGCTACAGCATTTGTTGTATTCTGGAGCCTGATGTATAAAACTAGTTAATCATTTAAGAATATCCTGATAGGATAAGAAAACGTACGTTTTATGGACTCATCTAACCATAAGATAGGTTGATCCCATTCCTTCCAGTTGCTACATAGGACATTTGTCTTTGTTGGCTTCAGGAAATCATCAATCCTCATAACCAGATGCCTTCCGTATCTTGTCACACAATCATTCTGTCTCCAAAGATGCTTGACTTCGTTCAAGGTGAAGGAAACATTTGAGTAGGAAATATATTCCCCAAAAGGATATTTCTTCCTGAAACGAGGAACCACATAAATCAGATGTCAGCAAGCTAGATTTTAATAGAGTGAAATAGTATATTACAAATTTCATGGTTAAGCAAATGAAATGCCTATTTGAAAATTCAAAAAAAAAAAAAATGCCATCACCACGCGTACTGATCAGAGAAAATAAATGAGGTATTAACAGTTTTGGAACCAGTTATATTTATCGTCATTATGCTACAGGGACGTCGTCTTAAAGGCTTCACAGCAAGATATTGTGGCGAAATAACAAGAGGGAGAAAAGAATAAACACAAAAATCCAAATCCAAGTACAAATAGAAAGGCTTGAGAGAGAACCAATATGCCTGGTTTGCCCAATAATCAGCGACCGATTGAGCATGACACTAAGTGCTGCACCAGTCAAGATCTTGTACATTTCATTACCAAAACCTGCTTCGGATGCCTTTCCTAGAACAAAACCATGTTTACAGAAGATCTCTGGTGGCAGTGATCGGACTCTTGAAGCACCTAAAATTTGGAAATGTTAGTGTAATGAGTAAGTTAGCAGAATATTCTTAAATACAAGAGGACTCATTCAACACCAAAACAGAAAGTGGACATTCAATGCCTAATAGTAAATCTAAAGGAAAATATGTTAATAAAAAATCAATAAGGGGTAGGTGAGAATGAGAATGAGGTTACCATTGAGAAGAAAATGATGGTGAATAATTTTCCTAGCTCGAAGGCTTTCTTCCTGAAAACCTCTACTAAAGATTTGTCCCATCTCCTCAACCGTGGCGCATCCTTTTCCTTCAGATTTATTAATAGCCGCCTCTTCGGCTTGCTGTTGAAAATGGAGGTTTGCGAAAATGTGGGGAGAGGGATCTAGAGATCTGAGAGTGAGGACTAATAAACCAAGGCCGGTAAATGCAGCAGATGCCATCAGAAACCACTTAAGTAAAGCCAGCCTCCTCCGTCGTACTCCGACTCCGACCGACCTCATTTTCAGGTCACCTTTTACAATTTTATGTTGATTTCAGCATCTAATACTATTATATTCACACAGCCTTTGAGCTGATTCGTGATCCGGAGGTGTTCAGAGGAGGTGGTTGAGTTTACGGAAATTTCCCGGATTGTGTTTCAAAATTCTTTATGATAAGGAGATAATGGAGATTTTTTAACTATTATATGTCAAGTGCATAGCAGAATATTATGAATCAATTCAAAATAGGTAAATTAGTGAATTTTGTCCCTAAATAATTTATAGTCCGCCCTTAGAGAATAATTCTGAATATTATAATCCTTAAACAATTTATTATTGATATATAATGTCTTTCCATTTAAAAAGTTATAGTCAACATCAAATTGGGGAAAAAATTTGAGTCAAAGCAAAAATTTAAAGGGTAATTATGACATTTTGCACAACCACCTTATCTTCTTCACCTTCATCCCCACCCCCTTCCCCTTCCCCTTCCCCTTCCCAAAAATGCAAAAAACCAAGCTCTTGTGGCCACCAAAACAGCAGAAAATCAAGCAAAATGAGTGTAGGATTTTAGATTTGGCAAATTCAATGTGAGGATTGGCATCAATCACTACAATTCAAGTGACGATTGGTATCAATCACTACTGCAAAAAGCCATTATGTTACCTAAATAATCCAAAATCAAAGAACAAATCCTGTAAAAAAGTACTGATAAATCAAATGTGAGGATTTCGTCTTCTCTCTCTCCTCTATATCAATAACCCATTTCATCAAATCCAAAAAAAAAAGTTCCAAAATTTCTTCCTTAAAATAAAAAACTCATTTCATTTCTACCCTCAAATCACTCAAGGTACTGATAAAGCTAAAGTGAGGATCCTCTTTTTGCTGCGAGTTCCAAACTGCATTTTTGCGTGTATGCACATCTTAGCTATATTCAATTGTCAAATTGTTGCCTGTAATTCTAGATGTTCCTTGCTTGGATCTAAATTCTTTATCTACTTGTTGGAGTAGGTATTGATTGCATTTGCTGCATCAAATGATCCTACTAGCTCAACATGAAGCTCCACTGACTATAAGTAGGGTTTTGCATTAGAATTACATTGGTTGGGACAGAATTGTCAAACCATGGCATTCTTTTGTTTTGGCACAAAAATTTTTAGCAAGGACGGATTTCCGTCTGAAACCAGCACCGTCCTCAACTGACGTGTCAAGGTGCCAAAAAAAAATTGTCATGTCAGTTTAGGACGCATTTGGGAATTCCGTCCTCAATCCAAGACAGATTTGTGAAATCCGTCATAGATTGAGAATGGAATTCCTAATTCCGTCCTCACATGGCAGTGACTTTTTAAAAAAAAACGTCAAACATGTTCAATTTATGCCTGCCTGAAATAGGTTCAATTCACCAAAATATGTACAATACACAGAGCATAACTAAAACTCAAAGTGAATAAACAATAAACAAACGGTTCAATTGATTAAATTCAAATTCAATGTAATACAAATGTCAAACTCATGAAGGCGGTCAAACTCTGAAATATGTGCTAATATTTCATGTTGATTAATGGCATTTTCCTTAAAAGTATTCTCTGCTGGCAGAAATCCCAAATACTCATTATTTAAACTTATCCATTTAGAGGCACTATAATTCATTTTCTCATTAATAGTCACCTCATTGTCGTTGACCTGTAGTCCAAAAAGGACTCCAACGTCCTCTAAAGTGATGGTTGTCTCCCCGCCAGGCAAGTGAAATGTGTGGGTCTCGGGTCGCCATCTCTCAACTAGAGCGGTGACTAAGGCATGACCTACTTTAATATAACCTATGCGACACAACCCCCAAAACCTACTCTATCAATAAGGTTAATTAAATCATTATTTGTCTCTTGCTCGTAGGCAGTCCAAAAATGACTATCACTTCGAATAAAAGTTAGTGGGATATCCAATTTATCCTTATCATTTTCTCGCCATATACTTAAAGATCGGTAATCCCTTTGTTTGTATAAAACACTATAATCTAAAGGTGCAGGATGGAGGGAAGCCGGTGACATTATCAGGAATTTATCGTCATTTTCGGAAAAATAAATTAATTAAAATGACAATATTCACAATAATACAAAATTAACAAAAGCCTGACATCGTTAAATCTCCAAAAGGTCCCTGATTTATAAGCAAGAGTACAAAACACACTGAAACACTTTCCACCAGTAAGTCCAATCAAACAATCCAATGGACACAGAAACTCTTTCAGCTTTTAGAGAAACACCCTCCACTAATGAACACAGAAACTGATTAAGAACAAGGAAAAAATAGAGAACAATATGGAATGTGCTCAGCCATGCCTACCAGCTATTAAAATGATAAAATCTAGTTACCCGAAGTTCAGGATATATATCTACAACACTTGGATATCTATTATCCAACACAGAAGTGAAGCACGGGTTATGTTCCACTGTTGCAACTCGTAGGAACTTATTTTCTGAACAGTTGGAAATATAATTGAGTTTGCAATATTAGATCAATACAGAATCTCAGAAAAACAAATTCAAGATAATCCAAAACAAACTCACAATATTCAAAAATTAAAATATAACCCAATTTTAATAATAATGCAGAAAAATCAAAAATCAAAAAAAAAAATTAAAGGGGGATTATACCGAGATGGATGGAGATGGAGTTGATTGTGGGTGTTTGAACGGAGGTGGAGGTGACTGTGGGGGGAGATGATTAATTTGTTTTAATTTTTGCCATTTTCGCCTCTTGTTTTCTGTGTTGCTAAAACCTGCTGAGGGGAAGGAGGACATTTGTGGGCAAAATTAGGGCATTCCATCCTCTGCTGATGTGTCAAGCCGCTTAAATTTTTTGCCACGTCAGTTGAGGACAGAATTGAGGACGGATTTGCTAAAAATGTTGTCCCAAAAAAGTCAAATCCGTCCTTGTTAAAAATGTTGTCCCATGTCACGGTATAACTATTCTACCAAAACAATGTCAGTATACTGCAAAGCCCCTATGAGTATACCCAAAGGCCATACGTTAAAAGCTCCTGAGAATTCACAATCTGAGAGGGGTTACGGGTAGCAATGGCAAGTGGGTTCGGCCCACCCGACTCGCCCCGCCCCATTTAACTCGCCCCACATTCCAACTCGCCTAAACCCGCTATGACTCACGAGTTAAGTGGATTTTATAAACGATGCGGGGTGGGTTGTACATCCAAGAAAAATCAACCCGACACGCCTCGCCCCTTCAAAAACCACAACCCTCCCCGCCCCATCACCCCAACCCACCCTAATGACCTTAGTCTGCTACTACTACTAGGCACTAGCCGTTGAACCCAAGTACATATTTTTTTTTGCTAAATAACCCAAGTACATATTCCTTAATTCAGCAAAAAAAAAAAAAAAAAAGTACATATTCCTTAGACTAGAAAATAGAAATAGCCACCAACGGTTTTTGCCATTACTACGTTACAGTAACAGTATAACACAAAAGCCTCCAACGGCTAGTTTTAAAAAAAAATTAGAGGTAAGTATTTTAAATTGTAATGTTTATTTTATTATGTATTTTTCGTTTAAGTTTAGTACTTGGTAATATTAGATCGTGTAATGTAATTTCATGTAGACGGTTTAGGTCATAAGTCCCCCTCCTATGTAAGTCTAATTTTGTTATTAATAAAATCGGTAGGGGTCCATGTCAAACCCCCCACCACTACAAGGTAACTTTATCTATATTTATTTCAAACCCCCAAACCTAACTGACACGCCCAACCCACAGGGTTAACCCGTGTCTCGGCCCACTTTTGACGGGTTTTCCAAGCGGGTGAGGTGGGTCCGTCATATTCATATTTGGATCCAACCCGCCCCGCCCCACCTCGACCCGAACCCGCCGGGTTAACCCACTTGCCGCTAATTACAGGGTGGGGTGCATCTGATAAAGGGTTGGGGCGGGTTTAATTTTAGTGTGATATACCATAAATGCCCTTTAAATATTTTAATAATGCATTAATCTAGTGCCTAAAGTCGAGACCTCATGATGCAGTAGAAGTGATGAGTTAAAAATAAGTGAAGTCATGCATTCTCGGTTTGTAAATGAATTGACAAACAATTCGAACTCATAATCAGTCTAGAAATTGTCATCACCGCCCTTTAATATACATATATACTAGCAAAAATACCGTGCTATGCACGGAAACGTAATGTTTAATGAAAGAAAAAAAAATGTCAAAGTGATTTTGTAACTCAAAACATGCCAAAGTACACACTTTTATAGTATTGTTAAACTCAAAAAACAATGTAACTTTTCAATGTGGGATACTCTTATAAGAAAATTAAGAATTTACAACCAAAGTAAAATTTAACCAACCAATCAAAATTTTATAAAATAATTAATTGAACAAAAATTCATGGAAATTACACGTAGGATTTAGAAGAATGTGATTGGCTGAAACTAAAAACATACTCTGTAATATAAATATAGATAGATACTCTTTCCGATTCAAAATATAAGTCTTTTTAGGAGTTTTCACACAAATTAAGATACTAATCAAGATGACTAAAGTACCCCTAATTAATACTCCAAAAGAACAAATAAATTAACGAAGAGTTGCATGAGAACTATACATTTTGACAAATATGAATATATGGAGAAAATAATGTAAGGGTAAATTAGCCAATAAATGCACCATTCTTGTAAAAAGACCTATATTTTGCAACAAAAAATAACTCTTAAAAAAACTTCTCTTTTGAATCGGAGGAAATATAAATTTTATGCACATTAATTTTCTTTTATAGTCTTGTCATTTGTCAAATTTTAAAAAATATTTTTTTTTATGTGGGCGTTTTTATTGTTGTTAATCCTCTTACTTGACTTTAGTTTAATATTTTTAACTTTTATTATAAATTAAAATTTCTACAAATTAATACTTTAGATTATTTTTTTTAAAAATAAGCGGGCTTGCCTTTAATTTGATGGGCTAAAATGTCAGTCCAATTTTGTAACTCAAAACATGTCAAAGTACCATCTTTTATAGTATTGTCAAACTCAAAAAACAATGTAACTTTTCAATGTGGGATACTCTTATAAGCCAATTAAGAGTTTACAACCAAAATAAAATTTAATTTAGCATTCCATTAAAAGAATTAAAGAAAATAGTTGTCAAGTACCTGCTAGAGTAGTTGGCAATGTGGCGTAGCATCCGGCTTGCAGGTCGGGGGATCGAATCCCCCTCTCTCCCAATTTAAATAAAATAGTTTAACATTTTTGCACCAATAAAAGTTGATATTTAATTTTTATTAAGATAAGTTAATTTTCAATTAATTTATTTAACCTAAATATTCTCAACCAATAAGAATTAGTAAATTAATTAAAAAATGTGAAAATCAAAGAAAATAGTGTTGAAGAAATATATAGATACAAATATACGTATCTATAAAGGGCTTCTGTAATATATATATATATATATATATACTAGCAAATGACCCGTGCTATGCACGATAAAGTTTTTAAAAAATAAAATATTTTAGATTGATCCACAGCCTACAAAAAGAAAGGAAAATGAACTTTCTAATCTATTTGTGTCAACTTTACTTTGTAAAAAATGTTTTCAAATGTAATAAGAGTTTTTTTAAATAACGATACACATCCATTTAACATGATTAATTCAATTGGAATTTAAATGTCACTTTCACCGACCTGACAACAATTTCAGCAACTTCCCTACCCTCGATAATATTTGAACATTTGTCAAAGTTCAAAAAAAGGAGAGAGAGAGAGAGAGAGAGAGAGAGAGAGAAAGAGAGAATCCACATAAAATAATGTGTTTGTCAATATAAAAATAAATTGTATATACGTTTCAGATTCGATATGAGAATTTTTCATATGAAGCACATCGATGTTCTTAAAGTATTTTCTGCCTCATTCCATACAATCTATAGAAAAAGGCGTTCAGAATAAAAAGAGCTTCGTATTGTATTAAAATTTTCAAAACATTGAGATAAAAAGATAATAAAAATGATTCACTGTCTGATTAATGTCAACTTTTATCCTATAATATTTTTATTAGTCAAAATATGAGGTTGAATTTTGTCGACCATTAACATGAATGCTATGATATTAAAATAATCATGGATGTAGTTCAAATACAAATAAAATAGTAATAAATTAGGATTAAAGTTCACGATCAGACAAAAAAAATATTAAATAGTTAGAGAAAATTAATAAAAAGTCTATGGTAAACTTGAGCCTCCTCAAGTAAATGGTCAATATGTCTAAAAAAAAGTATGCCTATGCACATAATATGGGATTAAAATTGATTGTATACTTACAACAACGTAAATACTTAATGGTGTAGCCAATTATAATTAAAGAACATACTGATCATTTTCATGTCAATTTAATTACAATTGTACTACTTATAAGAAAACTCAAAGATATTTAATACATTTTACAAAAGCTAACAAAAGTTGTTGCTTCATCCAAAGATTAACAATGAAAAAAAACTTAACAAATTGATCAAAGATCTCCTCAAGGTTCTTTTCCATGAAGCATACAGACGTTCTTCAAGTAACATCAATGTAAAGCAAAACCAAGACTTGTGAAATTGTCCATAGAAAGCTTGACTCGAAATTATTTTACTCAGTGCATGTTGGTATTAAGCCACTTATAAGAGACAAAAAGTAATCTCTTGTTTTCTTAAAGAACTGATCTTCTCCCTCGCATGAAAGAGGGGGAAAACTTCTGAATTCAAATATTAAAAGATAAATAAATATGGAGGTCAATGCCCAAAAAGAAAAAAAATTAAATTGTATGATCGATAAACAAAACTAATAAAGAAAAAATATTAAGGCTATTAAGTTTATTTTCAACTTGAAGTAATATGATTTTTCAATATTTTTCTCATGCCCCTCTTATTTAAAAAAAAATAGTATTTTCACCACTTTTCAAGAGGATGATCTTCAAATATATAAAAAAGAAAATGGTAAAAAAATAATGTCTAAGGGAAAATTTCCCCATGCTAAATAAGAGAAGTATTAGTACATTTTTTTCGTTCTTAATAAAGTATCAAGTCTACTTCGAAGAAGAGAATATTGTAACAATGAAAACTTGGACTCGTATGAAAAATAAATAAATTAATTGACTCATATGAATTGCTGGAAAGGAACAAACAATAAATCATAGAGCACTTTGTAGTATTATAAATATATCACAACTGTAAATTTTTTGACAACAAAGAAAAAATGTATCATAAAATTGAAAAAAAAGTATGCAAGAAAAAAATAAAACAGAGAATATTTTTTGAGCTCTACATAAAAAAAGCGTAGTTTATAGTATGCTAAATATAGCATAAAAACAGTTTATAGTATGCTAAATATATCACAACTGCAAAATTCATGATATCAAAGAACAACTAAAATGGAAAAAAAAAAATAAAACAACATGTAATCTTATCAGGAAATACATAGTAATTAAAAAGATGTTAGTAAGAAAACTTCTTCAAAGAATATTTTAGAAACTAAAGTGACAAAAATATTTGAGAAAGATAAAAATATATATGAAGCCCTTCTCAGTTTTATAATACGGTGAGAAACTTTTAAAAAGTTGAAAATATTTTAGTTAGGCACGTCTAAAATTACTATTTTAATATTTTTTTAAAGAAAAAATTGACCAAGGATCGCAAAAAGTTCTTTAAACAGAGAAAATTGACAAAAACAACTCAAAAGTTGTAGGAAAATAGGATGCGATTTCGGAGTAAAATGATTAAATGAATCTATGCATAAAGTAATTCTATAAAAAAAATTATATTAATAAAAAAATTCAAAAGAGTATCAACACTTGAAAGATATATATTTGAAGCCTTCGAATCTAAAAGACTCAGATTGCCGTGCTATAAGAAAGTTTTGACAAAAAAAAAAAAAAAAATTTGTTAGTTAAGAAAGGATCCTTCCAAAACCAAAAATTAGAGAGAGCGAGAGAGAGACTTGAAAATAATAAACAATACCTCTAGCTATCCTTTAGAACCTCAAAACTCAAAGCACAATCCTGTGAGAAAAAACAAAAACCAAAAAAAAATTGAAAAACATATAAGAAAAAGGCTTCTAAAATAATATAAGTTTAACCAAATTACAATATAATCGGGCTTGGATATATGTATTTGATTTTCTCCCACATCCCCGTAGAAGATTTGATGCCGCCAACATGGCTTGCCTTCTCATGGGGTATTCATTGAACCTACACAACACAAATTCGAATGCATCTCTCAATGTTCTTTCCAATATAATAAGAAAAAAATAATTATATGGAAAAAATACTATTTTATCATAAATTATATAGAGAAACGGTATAAACAAACAACATGAAATCTGTTAATTGGACACTTTCTAAAACCATAAAATGATTTTAACAAACATGTGAAGATTTGAAAATACAAAGAAAAAAAGAACAAAGACGGACCAGGAGAAGAGAACGTACCTAATATCAATAAAAGACTTTGGATTTGATTTTGCTAATCTTATCTATAACTGTGTGTATAATATATAAGGAGTTGTATTATAAAAGGTAATCTTATCATTGTGGGAAAGTTGAATCAATTTAAAAGGCGAAATTAGGAGATTTGATGGAGGAGTATGGTTGATGGGAAGAAATTTCAAATTTTGAGTATAAGATAAAGATAAATATGTTTAATATGAATTATTTTATTCTGCAAAAAAATGTATGTAACTAATGAAATTTTTATAAAAGAATTAAGAGCTTCCAAATTTCAGGAAAAAAATGAAGTATTAATATTCTAATAATATATATTGATGATAAAAAAAAAGGAAAGAAATACGAAAGAAGAAGAGAGAAAATAGGAAAAAATCTTTAACAAAGAAATAGGAAACCTTCATTGAATTTGTATATATTTTCCTTAAATTCAACATTCGTCCTTTTTTTTATGGATTCTTCTAATATCACAATATAAAAATATAATCATAACTTATATTATCACTGTGAATTTTAATATTTTTAGTAAAATTTGTTTTTTTTTCATTGTATTTTAATGTCATCAAAGTCAAGAAAATAAGAGATGAATCCGCATGAGAAGTTGGAGGTGTGAAGTAGTGATGTAGTGGAGTAGTAGGATTGAGGGTAATGGGAGTAAAAAGTGGTAACTAATTAGAAGTTTAAGGGATGAGGGTGAGTGGTTAAAATAATTAATTTACTTAACTAAAATCATTTTAACCAATCAACTTTTTAGATTATAGTTATATAATTAAAAATTCTTTGAAAATTAGATTAAGGCCTAGAGAGCCGGATATTGCTTCAAATATCCTCTTTCAATAATAATAATAATATATATAGATACATTTTAGAAGTTTAAAATCTGAAAAGACCTTCTGTAATATATAGATAGATAGATAGATACTAACAAATGACCCGTGCTATGCACGGTACTCTTACACTGCTAAGCAACTATGAAAAAAATGAATTGTAAAGGAAGAAATAACTAACGGTGCACTATCAAAATAATATGAAGTAATAATTATTATATATAATTGAATAATAAAGATATGGAGTTGTATACTTTAAAAAAGGTTAGCACATTTGTCTTAACACTTCCGACTCAAAACAATAGTTCATCAGTCGACTCCAATAATAATTTAAAAAGTTAAAAAAAAAATTTTGAAGTTATCTCATTTGCCCTATAATATATCTAAAGCTCTCAATTCACTTCTCATGAGTAACACCAATTTAGACAATTTTTCCTCAACAGAGAATTCTTATAAAATGTAGAAGGAAGTTGAATAAAAAAAATACACAATTCAAGCGAATGTTATGTTTAATCTTATCATCTACATGTAAACAAACATGATCCAATTAGCGGTTTATACCGAAGTTATAGACTGAGAGTTTAATTGTCAATCTTCAACTTCACGATGTATCTCCGTTGTATTATGTATATGGCGATGAAATATTGGTTTAGTGTTTAAGGTTGAGGCATCAAAACGTAAAAGTTGAGTTAAAAACCCACTCCCCGCTTCTTATTTTCTAATTCTTTCCAATAATAATAATAAAAAAAGATAGTTACCTCTGCCCTCCTCTTTGGCTCCCCACACTAAAAAATCATTTTAATACATAAAACAATCACATTAGAAACCCTATGGCGTGCAAATTACTCATGTTTTTCACATTTAAAAGTAATAAGTGAAGAAAATGAACAAAGAATTATACATAATCAAATGCAATTTTAAGAGTAAAACATACATATTTCCCGTCCACCAATGTATCAAACAAAGAAGCAAAATCACGTATCATTTCGAGATGATCCTTTAAATAAATTATACAAAATAAATTATTGTTACTTTATAGTTCTAAATACGTTGCATTAGGAAAAAGAAAAAAAGAGAAAGAGACTAAGCATCAACAGTTCCAAGGTGGACCAAGTTCTGCCACTGAGAGCATAGCATATCTGAGTTCAAATGACATACCTAAAAGCAAGTCCATGTAATTCATGCAAGTTTGCAGAATATATTTTTACAACAGAATGACCAGCTAAACAATCCACCAGAAGCAAAGCTCCAAATACAATTACAAAAAAAAAAAAAAATAGTTTTCTCATGAAATTTGCTACAACCAAAATTTTGAAAATGTTAAATAAATATGAGGGACTTTGACTGCCACGCAAATTGTAAAACCTGATGCAAAATGACTGGCATGCGAACAATATCACTATGAAGAGAACATGTTTATGAATTCTTGGAAAATCAAGTCCACTAAATGACATCCTGAAAATATTATATAGAAATCCAAATAGCACACTACATATAAAATAATATAGTTAAAAAAAAATACATGAAAATAAGAAAAGAGTACCTTCAATGATATCTCAATGTTGCAAGATAAAAAAAGAAATAATTATAAAAGAAAAAGGCCTGTCATTGGATCTTGCAGAATTTTAAAAGAAATTATGCACCGCTAGTTTTTTGTCTAGCAAAACAAATTTCTAGTGAATTATAAATATGATTTCAAATTTCAGAAGAAGTCATATAATTTGCAATTAAGAAAACATTCAAAGCTTTCATATACATGTTTGATAAGAAAACAATAATATTGTATTAAAATAAAAGAAGAGTTTACATTCTTCGAGTCTTGTGTTGTTTTTCTTCATCGTTATGAGTCTTGATAGGTCGTAATAAATCCTTTATGATCTGCATACCGTAAAAATTAAAAGAAAAAATAAAATATGAGGAAACGAATTAGCAAAAGAATGCCAAAAATATCATCAAAACAATCTCAATTGAGAAGTCTTCCCCAGATGTCAATATCATGATAAAAGGTTTATCAATTCCTAAAAATTATCCTCTATTAAATAAGAATTCAGGGTAATTCTTTTCTCAGAAAACAAAAACAAAATAGAATATTCTTTGCCTTATAAAAAACAATACCTCTTAAATAAAGAACCAGATAATCTCTTCCATCTAATTTTTTATACTCTACCTATTTAAGTCACACAAACAAAAGAAATTAGATTAGCCAAGAAAAAACAGTAAATAACTAAAAAAAAAAAGTCTCTTTTAATAAAGAAGAAAACATAAAATTCCACCTGGAAGTAGAAATCTAAAGGACATATATACTTCTGCAGCCAAGAAAAACAGTATATAAATAAACATCTTACTATCTAAATAAAAATAGAGATTTGTACCTTCAAAATTTGCATACTACACTTATTATTAGGGAAGTTATTAGAATTCAAAATTACAAAATGCAGAAAAAAGTAGAGGCTGCCACGTGGCGCTAGGGGTAAAGAAAAATTGAAAAGGGCTTCTGTAATATATATATATATATATAATCTTTCAATCAATCAATAATACTCGTACAATAATCATTCATTTTGAAAATATGCATCCACAATTTCATTGTTTTTTCCTCCTAGTTAAACCAAAATGAATCTCATTCTTAACTTTCTTTAGAGCATACATAGTTTTCGGACTATTTTACTTGTGTTGTAACAATTAATTGCTTAATGTGACTATTACTTGAAATGTGACACAATTGAGACAACAATGCTATTCTCTTTTTGGCTAATAGTCAAATTAAACTTTGTTGCACTCATACTTGCATATCTTTTTTTGTTAATAGTTAGATTCTCTTTCTTATACTCACATATTACCTTTCTCATTTTAGCAGTTAAAATTGATTTGTGTACTCTTTTTGAAATGATGAGAAGACATTGGAAGAAAAATAAAATATTGTATGTACTTAAATTATGTCTTCCAAACATCTAATTTTTATTGGAAAAAACACTACACATTTTTAAATAATAAAAAAAGCAAAAAGAACATTATTAAAAGAAAATGAAAATATTTGGCGATGTACAACAAATATCTCCGATAAATAAGTGTGAATATGAAATTCCAGTCAAACAAAAAGCTCTATTGATATCCAGATGTACCTGGATTTGGATTCACCTTGCTGTTAAAATAACCGTCCCTCGTGACCATTTCAATCCAAACTAAAGAAACATAGTGGAGTCGACTACCACTTCTTATTATCATGAAATTTATTAAAGAATTATTTTATTTATTTATGAAGAAATAATAATAATAATAATAATAATAATAATAATAATGGATAATGGATAATTTGCCACATTTCCCCTTTCTTCATCATCATTCTTAATCTCAAACCTGTCCTTTTGAATCTGGATACCTCCTACCATGGATTCAGACAAAGAAAAACCAGTTCCTCCCGAAAATTCTATAGAAAATAATTCCATCGAAAAGGATGATCATCAAGATTCCCCCAAAACACACGATTCCGGGGACACAAATCTTCCTCCTCCACCTGAATCAACAACAGCTGTAATATCCCAGGGATCGAACCCGGATAATAATGATAATGATGTTCAGAACGAAGCAGAAACAGAAGCTGATAATGATGAGATTAAGGAAGGGGAGTCAAAGGAAATGGAGCCTCCACCAGATCTTATACAGGTGTCCCAAGATATTGATCATTACATCACTTCCCTCACCGACCATGAAACCGAACATCCAAATGTTACAATAATCGTGGAACAATTTACTGTTCTTGTCGAAGCAAAGATCGAAGACTACGATCCTGTCAAATGGACTGACCTTAAAGATGATGATTCATCATCTTTCTTGGAAGCCATGACTCGCCTTTCCATGCTTTCGGTTTCCTTTAATAAATTCTCCTCTGATTTTAAATATGCTTATTCCATCAACCGCATTGGCGGCGTTCTACAAAGGGGAATGTCCTACTTGGAAGAGGAATTCAAATTACTCCTCGAAGATCATAGAATTACCGAGTCAGATACTGATTCGAAGCCCCTGGCCCCACAGGACGAATGCTCTGTTCCTGAATCTGAATCTGATCATCCCCCTCCAGCTGAAGATGAGGAGCAAAACAAAATCACCGAATACTCGGAAGAGATCTTGTTAAATTTGAATAGATTAGCTAAATGTATGATATTGGGCGGATTTGAAACGGAATGTTGCGGAGTTTATTTCATGGTACGTCGAAATGCCATGGAAGAAACTCTAATCAAATCCGGATTCGACAAACATAGCATTGATGATGTCCAAAAAATGCATTGGGAATCGCTAGAACGAGAAATCATGATATGGATCACTGCATTTAAACAATGCATGACAGTTCAATTCCCTATCGAAAAAAATCTCTCCGATGCTGTTTTCTCTGATTCTCCATCCATTTCCCAGACCCTTTTCAGTAGCCTGTCACGAGGTATACTAATACAACTTCTTATTTTTTCTGAATCTGTCGCGATGACTAAGCGCGCTGCCGAGAAATTATTTAAGTTTCTTGATCTTTATGAGGCTCTTAGGGATGCAATCCCAACAATGGACAAATTGTTCCTTCCTGAAATTGCGGATGAGATCAAATCAGAGACTACATTAATCAAGAGTCGGTTTGGGGAGGCCATTGTCAGTATTTTTTGCGAGCTTGAGAATTCAATCAAGGCTGATGCTGCTAAGACTCCTGTTCCAGGAGGGGCTGTCCATCCGTTGACTCGTTACACCATGAATTACCTTAAGTATGCTTGTGAGTATAAGGAGACATTAGAACAAGTTTTCAGGGAACATAAAAAGATTGAAAGAGGTGATTCAGCGGTCGGATCGGATTTTGATTACAATTCTTCCTCCCAATGCCAGGAACAGAACAATCCTGCAGCGATAACAGAGTCGCCTTTCCAGGTCACGTTAACAAAGATCATGGATTTATTGGATGCAAATCTTGAAGCGAAATCCAAGCTCTATAAAGATGCCTCACTCAATTCAATATTCATGATGAATAATGGGAGGTACATATTGCAAAAGGTTCGCGGTTCGCCTGAGATTAATAACTTGATGGGGGATCCATGGCGCAGGAAGAGATCATCAGAATTGAGGACATATCACAAGAATTACCAAAGGGAGACATGGGGAAAGGCATTGCAATGTTTGATGAATCATCAAGGGTTGAGTGTGAATGGGAAAGTGGTCAAACCTGTTTTGAAAGAAAGGTTCATTAATTTCAACAGAATTTTTGATGAAATACACAAGACACAAAGTGCTTGGGTTGTGGCTGATGATCAACTTCAGTCTGAGCTCAGGGTTTCAATATCTAATATGGTTATACCTGCTTATCGAGCATTTTTAGCTCGGTATGGTCAAACTTTGACTCCTGGAAGACAAACAGAGAAATACGTTAAGTATCAGCCTGAAGATATAGAGACTTTTATAGATGAATTGTTTGACGGGAATACTGCTGCCCCCACTGGTAAAAGAAAGTTGTAGTAGCCATGCATGCACAAAAAGGGAATTTGAAGTTTGTTTTGGATCATGGAAATTATAAGTTCATTATTAGAATTATTAATTAATGAACTAATTAAATTGGCTTTTGTTCATTATTAGAAATTGATGGAAGAAATGGCTGTTAGAGTCATCCAATGTTTCTTGCTTTTGGAAATGAATAGTGTGAAAGTGCTACAATGTCACTCTTCTTTTGTTTATTCTTACATGGTAAAAGCATCACTCATATTTTTATTTGTTTTTTGTCCATCCATTCCCCATCTCTGATTAATATTTTAAGTGAAATACTTCAATCACATTTTTTACTCAATAATATCGATTATAATACCCCAGCCATTACTTGGGACTAGATGTGATAACCGTAACTTTTGCTTACGTAATTTCTGACGTGTAATTAATTTTTCGCAAGTGACATTGTAGAAGAAATTTATTTTTGTGCGACTATTTGACTACATGTCTATTTAATTTTAAAACATAATACGTGTTTTATTTTGTGTACCTTTTAGTGGGGTATTTTGCACGTGTATAGTAGTTAAGTTAAAAGTCACCATAATAAGAATGATAGGAATTTAATAAAATGGATTACATGATTTAGGAATTTATTGGGAATAAGAATTGAATTAAATTAAATTAAAAAGAGAATGGGAAAAGGTTTGATTCGTGGGGGTTACTGGATTGGTTTTAAAAAAAAAATTAAAAAGAAAGGCGAAAAGGCATAACGTGGGTGAGGGGATTTTTTTTTAACTGAGGACTTTTCATTCCTCGGGAACCGTGCCAGCAAGGAATAGAAAGAAAGAAATGGCTCTGGAGCCGTGAGAAAACAAAAGGAAAAAAAAAAAGTTTTGTGAAGTGAGTTTCTAGCAACTTTGAGAGGATTTTTGAGTGGGCAATCCTTATCGGATTTCGACAACCCTTATATGGATATTGATCACGACGAAACAGGCTACAAGAGCGTGAAATCGGATTAACTTTTCGATTTCGGAGTTGGAAGATATCGCATCAAGAACGAGGGCTGATTTTCAGAATTTATTTTCTGTGCAGTTCCAGTAGAATCGTCAGTATGTAGGTAACATACTGAACTCCAAACGGAGTAATTCTTTTTTATTTATAAACTAGACTGATAGGGCTATAATCTGACCGGAGGGATTGAGATTTTAACCGTTAGATCTTCCGTAATGTATCTCAGAAGTGGAGGGCAGAACCAGATTTTGTGCGATTAAATATAGTCTGTCCAGAAATTCGACAGGATGTTTGAGAGGGCTATCGACCTCCGTTTTTGACCCACATAATATCAATTCGAAGATAATTGAAAGGCCTTCAAGTGAGCGCAGACGGAACGAAATTCGGAGTTTCCAACAGAAAGTTATCGCACCGCGAGTGAGGCTGCCAGCACTGTTTACGAAATTTCAGTGTTTATCGCATCCGCAACAGGTAGGGACCTCGCTTTCCATTTTAATTTATGTCCTGTAATATTTGATCACTGCTGAAATTCTGTTCTGAAATATTTATTACCGTTAAATTTCTGTTCAGGCATTATTACTGTATTTGGGGATATTTTATTGCATAAACTGTTAGAAATTAATTATTTAATGTTACCCTTTATTAAATTGATTATGTCTTGAATTTGGTAATTTGAGCATGTTTTATAACCCGATTTCAATTGCTTTAATTAATTGTTATATATACCTATAAACTGTTTATGTATCGTTCTGTACTGTATGGTATTCGTTACTTTGATTAATTACCTTTAGGTCTTATTTAGAGATGTTTAATTGGTGTTATTGTTTTTGTCCTAAATGGTTTGGTCGACCGAGTCGTCGCCTCCTGTTGAGCTCGTATCTAGGATCGCTACTTAGCAGGTTCAGTCTGCCTTATGTTATGATTTCTGTTCTGTGACCCAAGTGGTCTTCTGATCTGGTCTGTCCTGTGGCCCACACTTAATGAGGCTAATCATTAGGTACGGTGGTGGTTTTGTGGAGTCCCTGTTGGGGGTGATGAGACAATGTAAGGATTGAACCTTAAAATCTGTGTCCCGTAGTTTGGGGGAGAATCCGAACCCACGAGTTTACTGAAACCGTCCTAGTTTGGTTGATAACCTGGGACCACCGCCAGTTATTGCTTTGAGTAGTAGAGATTAGATATCCGAGCTCATGTGGTGGGAGTCGTGTCATAGTAGGTAGCTACGTTCTAAGTATCTAAGACGAGTATGTGATTGGGTGTACCGGATGGGCAACGCGTGGTGCTTATCGTATACTCGGTTATGGAATCGTTTAGGTGCGAAGAATTTGGTTATTTACTTAACTGTTGCATTCTATGTGTTCGTTTTGGTTTTGATTATTATATGTTGTTGCTTGGAGTCTATTTGGTCTCATATGAGTTGGGGATGTTGGGAAATGTTTTGGTGCACTTTTGCACATGTTTTAAAACTCATTTTTCTGAAAACCGCAGCTGTGCAATCCACTGCATCTGCTTCTTTTACGAACCCTCTTGCTCGCTTCATCATTTGTACTATACCGTCTCCGCATCGAGTTCCCGAGTCTTGCTAGACTTGGGACGAGTCATTTGCATATAATTCCTTATGGGTATTTTGGGAAACGGGCATCTGAACTTTATGTATCTGTTTACTGCCTCTGCTTTTACGTTTCTGTCATTATTATCATTATTACTTGCTTTTAGGTCCCTCGCTGAGCACCGGAGCTCGAGTCCCGATATCCCGGTTTTGTTTCGAGTTTTGTAGATGTTGATTCTACTTACGATGATGGAGCTTGGGATGGGGATTGCGAAGAGTGATTCTAACTAAATAGTTCACACATGTTATTGATTTTATAGTTATCTCATTGGAACTTGTAATTCATTGTTCAGATGTAATAACTTAGAAATATTTCATTTGTAGAATAATGCTTCCGCTAGTTTTCTTATTACTATTTATGGACTTTGAATAATGAACTCCTTTATTTAGTAATCTCTGTTTGTCGGCTTTGGTGTTCCATTAACCAATGAGACACTGCCATGTCATCGACCCTGGTTACGGGGTGTGACACTAGAACTTATTGTTATTGTAAGATCAATTAATCCATGTATTATATAACAATATGACTTCATTAGATACAAACATAATTGCACTTAATTCAAGAAATCTTACAACAAAATCTATAATATATAAAGTTAAGTCAAATTGAGATAGAAGCTTCATAACGTGATATGTGACATATCATGAGATGTGCTCCAATCATAAACTTTCATGTGACAACTTTGTTATTAATTTTCTTTTTAAAAAAGTGTTTCATTAGCTATAATTTTCATCTTCATTCTAAAGTTACTATAAAGATAAATAGTGTAGCTATAATCTTCATCTTCATTATAAAGTTACATATTTATAGTTATAGAAAAGGTATGTAACATAAGTGAATTGAATTTAAATTAAGAAGTTGAATTGTTTTTTTTAATGAATAAGTTGAATGGATTTCTTTTATTAATGAAGAAGATCATTGGTTCTTTTTAAATGAAGAAGTTGAATAGGTTTTTTTAAATAAAGAATTTCAATGGTTTTTTTTTAAATAAAGAAGTTCAATAATTTTTTTTTTTTTAATGAAGTAGATTTAGTGTATATTTGAATTCTAAAAGTCTTCCATCATAAAATAGATTTAATATTCTAAAAAAATAACATGTATATAGGAATTCTAAAAGGCTATGTAACATAAATGAATTGAATTTAAATGAAGAAGTTCAATTGTTTTTTTCAATGAATAAATTGAATGATTTTCTTTTGTAATGAAGAGTTCATTGGTTCTTTTTAAATGGAGAAGTTCAATAGTTTTTTTTTTTTAATTAAGTAGATTTAATCTATATATGAATGCTAAAAGTCTTCCATCCTAAAGTAGATTTAATATTCTAAGAAAATAACATGTATATAGGAATTCTAAAAGGCTATGTAACATAAATGAATTGAATTAAATGAAGAAGTTCAATGGTTTTTCCCAATGAATAAGTTGAATGGTTTTCTTTTTTAATGAAGAAGTTCATTGGTTCTTTAAATAAAGAAGTTAAATGGGTTTAAATGGGTTTTTTTTTAATGAAGATGTTCAATAGTTTTCTTTTTTAATTAAGTAGATTTAATGTATATATGAATTCTAAAAGTCTTCCATCATAAATTAGATTTAATATTATAAGAAAATAACATGTATATAGGAATTCTAAAACGCTTACATAAAAAAAAATGCATAATGAATTTTTGGATTCTTATTAATGCATATAGGAATTATAAAAGGCTTACATTAAGAAGTAAATTTAATGTTTCAAGAAAAAAACGAAATTCTTATTCATGTATATAGGAATTCTAAAAGTATTGCATCATAAATTAGATTTAATATTTCAAGAAAATAACCGACTATATAAACCAAAATTAGCCATGCATTCCCTCACAATAAAAACAAAAAATACCATCAAAACAAACATTATGGGGAAATCAAGACTTCAGTACGTGCATCTCAATGAACTTGGAAAAGGCAAACAAGTAAAGAGTATTATTTCGAGTAACCAGAGTATGAAACACTTTCAATGCCCATAAACCTGACGATTTAATGAGTGTTGATTCTTTGATTTTGGATGAAAGGTAAGATTCATTCTAATTTATTTTGTTGTTGTAATCGTGATTATTCATTAGAAATATAATCGCGCATCGCGCGGCTATGAAACCTAGTAGAGGATTATAATTGGGATTTATTGCTAAAAAAAATTAAAAAAATGGAAGACCAGTGAAAGCGAGACTCCCATCCAAACTAGAGGTCTATTAATTCGGTGAAATTTAAATCCAAATTATGTACGAACGAGTAGATATTTGAGGAGAGAGCCAATAATAAGATCCCAAGGGAGATCGAACTCTTATTAAAAGAGTGATAAATTTCACATCACCTCATGCCTAAAGTCTAAAGAATGTCTGTCTTAATAAGAGTTAACTCAAGATCTTAGAATTATTAGTATAGTTAGTACACCATTTTGATCTATGATAATTTAATGGAGACAAATGTAATCAACCAAAAAACCAAAAAATAAATTAAAACATTTATGAGGGTTAACTCTTTCATAAAACTTCAAAAGTAGTAAAACTCGCGAGTTGACTCGTAAAATTGTACGAGTTTTCAGGGGCTTTACGTGTTAGATCCTACGTATGATCGGTGATCAAGTAGAATCAGTGTAAGCTAATGGGATCGGACTCGGGAACATAGGATCGTACAATCCTACGAGTCAACTTCGAGTTAGCATTTTTTATGAAAAAACTCATTCTTCATTTTAGATATATAAAAAAATTCTATCCACTCAAATTACGTGTTCCATCTTCTATGTTCAACTCCGTGACTTATTCAATCTTCTCAAATCTCTCAAATCTTTAATTGCCGACCAATTTCTTCTTTTTCTCATCGATAGCAATTTTCTTTTTTGCCTATATATATATATATATATATTTTTTTTTTTGTATCCGAACTCTTCCTCTGCCATCGCCGTAACAACGAAAAAGATCATTCGAAACTCTAAACTATAATGTAATCGATTAAGTTATTGAATCAAATACTCAATGTTAGAATCAATATTGTTATTGAATTTAGATTGCTTCAATTGGCCGATGTTCGAATATATATTTTTTCTATTTTTTCCAATAAAATTTTTTATAGTAGAAATTTAGTTTCATAATTGTGAGACACAGAACATAATATCATTTTCCTATTCATCTTTTATGTGTGAATACTTGTTTAATACTAGCAAATATCATAAGATTATAGAAAATTTCAGATTTCATCTAGAAGAATTAGGGAAGTATTGAATTAATTAATATTTTTTAAATTAAGTAAAATTAACAATCAAAGTTACGATTTTACGTTCCTCCTACACCCTTTCGATCTTACAGAAAATCTCTCTAGTTTGATTGCCTTGCTCCAAAGTCTTGAATAAGTTTTTCCCGTTATGGCATAATCACGTCACCTCCAAAAAAAAAAAAAAAAAACTCCAAAGGCTCTTCTTTATTTCCGACTGTGTAATTTTACAATACCTCCGAACAACACGCCCCCAATATTTTTGGATTAGGGTTTATTTTTAGTTTTAACCCAAATTCTTGATAAAACACACTGTAAATTTTCGAAGATAATTACAACCGTTCCCCATGAGACTGATACCCCGCCATTGCTTTAATTCTCTCACTGGTTCGTCTCCCCCCCTCATTTTATCGACAATTCAAAGTCTTTAACCATTGACTCTTTTTTTCCCCCTTCCTAAGCTTGGTTTTTTTTTCCTGTTCTAGGTTTTTTTTTTCTGGAATAAAGTTGTTTTCTTTATTAAAAAGAAATTCAGGGTTAGTCAGTTGGTTGCGAGGGGTTGGGTAGAGTTGGAAAGCTGAGAGTTTGGATTTTTTTTTTTTGATTGGCTGCTTAAATTAACAGTCTCGCTATTTTTTTTTTTCTTACTGGATTTGTCTAGGCAATACAAGCCAGAACAAGATTTTACTTTTCCGGTTCATATTCACCCCAAAGTTAACATTTTTTCTTCAACAAAGAACAATGAGAAGAGAGGAGAAGAAAGCTTAGAAACGAAGTCAGTCCTTTTGACACTTGTGTGATGCACGCGAGAGAAGTTGCATTGCTCGTAGAATGGTATCATAATAGGTGCATCTGGTGGGTTATCATGCATAATTCATTATTTCTTGTGGCTATTGTTTACCTTACTGAAAGAGTAGAAATCTTTTTGGTGCTCGCAAAGTCGCAATCTTTTTGGGTTTTACTTTTCTTATATTATTGATATATTTTTACTTGTGCCTCTTGTAAGTTGATGATACTTGTTGCACTCTGGGATCTTTCTCACTTCAATTTGACACTTTGCTATTATCATTTTGTAGAGAGTGCTACTCTTTTAAGTCTCCTGCTGTTTGGATTAACTAGTGGCATCAGTGGTGTGTTAGAATCATTGGCAGTGCATTTAATTCACAAATTTTGGTGGAAAAGCTGACAAAGCTCAATGCCTCACAGCAAAGTATTGGGAGTATCCTTTTTCTAGACTTCTTGAGTAAGTTGTTTTGTCACAGATGTATCTGTATTTACAGCCCTTTTCTATTAAAACTGCGTTACTGTGGAATTGCATGATTGCTTTGAAACTCTTTCCTGCTTGCCTTTTAGCTTATATTTGATTGAAGTTGCTATTCTAGGGGACTAGATTCTTCACTGGTCTGTGTAGATCGTCTGCAGTTACTTGTTTAAGTTGGTACCAACTATATCTACTATCTAAGTTATGTTATGTACTCGGTTGACTTCTCTTACCTTTTCTTTGACATCATGTCAACTTTAATTTATTTGTTTTTCGCATATGGTATAAGTTAGCGTAAGTTATCCTTAATGTGATTAAGCTCTATCCCATTGGTGTATCTTTCACATGAACAAAGCCAAACAAGTTGTTGAGACTTGGGATAGGCAATTCCATTGCTCCCCACGCGAGCAGAGGTTAGCTTTCCTCTATCTTGCAAATGGTATACTTCAGAACAGTAGGCGAAAAGGTGCTGAGTTTGTTGGTGAGTTTTGGAGTGTTCTTCCAGATGCACTTCATGATGTTATTGAAAGTGGAGATGAGTTCGGAAGGAATGCTGCATTAAGGATGGTAAGCATATTTGTTTCGCCGCATTAGCATTTCCTTTATGTTGCAATTGTGCACTTAGGAGTTGGTCGAAAAGAGAAATTATCCTAGATGACGGGTCTTATATGCACAGATAGGGTTTTCCTTGTTAATTTATATGTTTATTGATGTACAGATTACTATTTGGGAAGAGAGAAAAGTTTTTGGCTCTCGTGGGCAAAGTCTCAAGGATGAGTTTGTTCGAAGGCATCTGGATGTTAGTAATAGAAATGGGAAGCCTACTGGATTGAAACTGGTAATTTTGTTTCTAATATATGATGACAATATTCTAAATACACGAGTAACCTGTGATTCAGTTGTTTCATTTTATTGACTCTGTTTGTTATCAGAGGCAATCTGCTGGGAATCCTCTGGACAAAATAGTTTCAAGTTATCAACTTGTATATGGTGGTCAGCTGGATGAAGATTCTCTACTAAACAAATGCAAGGATGCTATTAGCTCTATTGACAAAGTAGACAAGGAATTTGGTGGCGATTTAAGATCAGGTACATCCTTCATCACTTCTCTCAATATAAGGAAATTACCCTTTACTAGTTTTGTCAGTTTATGAATGTAATCACACCTGCTGTACAAGAATGTATAAGTTTTGTTTTTAATTTCATATATGATATTTGCTGGCATGAATCTTCTTGTTCCACATGCTTTTTAACAAAGACGAGGAATTTTGAATTCCTATATAACCTTCAAATATCTAAATCCAGAAGTAATCATAGCATTTACTCACTAGGCTACCGTTTCTCCAGAAATATTAGGCGAACAGTTCCTGTTTTTTTCCCTTTTCCCTTTCCATTCAGCTCGCATCCAAGGTTGACCGGATATTTCTTGGACCTCCATATGTTATAATAGTATTTGATTGGAAGATGGTAAACAGAATGGTTGAGTCATTAAGTGCTTGTCAGTTTTCTCTATTGGTATTATGGAGGTCACGACTCACGACTCACGACTCACTCACGAGTCTAGGACTTGAAGGTCAATTGTTCAGTTCTCTTGTTTTTTCTTGAATCTGATGTGTCAAGACTAAAAGGATTTCACCATGGTCCTTCATCATCATGTAACATAGCACTTATCTCTCTTTTTCTGTCATCCTTTTCTATGTAAAATTAGGGCAACTTAATGGATCCGGTGTCCTGGCCGGGCTTAAAGGGGAACATGCTACCTTGAGAGAGTGTGTTGAGCAGCTGACATCTCTTGAATCATCAAGGGCGAACCTGGTCACCCACCTGAGAGAAGTTCTTCAGGAGCAGGTTGATTAACTTTTAGTAAATATCCTTCAATCGAGTTGTTTATTTTACATCTTTAATGTATTTGAGTATTTTTCTGGTCTTTTGTTCTCAGGAATACAAGCTCGATCAAGTCCGCGATCAGATCCAGGTATTCTACTGATGATCATGAATTTGCCAAAAAATCTAATTCGAGTGCTAGCTTTTCAAGAATATCAGTAGAGAGATGGATACTTTTCATAAGCTATTCTGCACCATAGAATATTAGGGGGGCGTTATCAGTCAAATATAACTTTTTATAAGACATAAAAACTATGAAAGCTCTTCTCATCTTATATCTTGTTCATGTTCAATCAGGGTAATGAAACAGTTGAGGACAATGCAGTTTAATGTACTTTGATAGTTTTGTTGGGGGGGAAAAGAAAAGAAAAAGGGTTGCATATTGCATGCATTAGAAAATGTGAAACTGATCCCTAGATTTTTCTAGTCCCATGATTAACTGGTGTCTGGAAACATGCTTCATTTTTGTGTTGGACGAAAGTCATTTGATAGTTTGTCCAGGAAAATGAACTATTTATAGCATCTGTACAATGAATTTAATTACAAGTGAGAGTTGGTGTTGCTGTTAAGAGTTCTTACTTTTAATTGGCTTTTGCGCGTTTTCTTCTTCTTGTAGGCTGCTCGTGCCCGCTTAGAACAGGCAGGGAACATTTGCAGTCAGTTAATAAGTGGCAACAACAGTATCCAAATTCCTTCAGAGCAGAGTCCGGAGGAAGGTCACATTGCACAGCCCCATAATTTTGTTTCTGGGAGTAAAGAACGTCCACCTCCGGTGATATACACACGACAAATTCCTTTTGCTGAAAAATCTGGCAGCATTAATGATGATCCAAAATCAGCCACAGCTGCAATGGCAGCAAAGCTCACGTCATCATCATCGTCAGCCCAAATGCTAACTTATGTCCTGTCTTCCTTGGCATCAGAATGTGTAATAAGTAATCCAACAAAGAACCTTCTGGTGATTTTGCTGCTGATAAAAGACCTAAGCTTGAGAATGAACATTCTGCTTATGTTCCTCAGAATCTTCAACTACAGATTCCACCCTTTTCACACACTGAATCAGTGCAACAGAGTATGCCGGCCACTTGTCAGGAATTGACATCAAATGAACAGCCTCCACCACCATCTTCTCCTCCACCAATGGCTCCGCTACCACCTATGCAGCCATATCCCGTGCCCCAGTATATACCGGCTACTGCTCCGATACCTAATGGACCATATGGTTATGGTGCAATTCAACAGCACTTGCATGGTTTTCCCCCTGTTGGCCCTCCGGTTAATTGAGTTTCGCCTTTTGCAGCCCCTGGCACAAATGCCTACCAGACATATCCAGCTGATGGAGGTTTCTACAGTCAGCCACCATTTCTTGCCAATGGCTCCAATCAGTAGGCCGTAGAATTGTTTTTGCATGTTAAATTTAGGGTAGAGGTAGAGTTATTATGTCCAATTCTTACTTTTCATATAAATTGCTGATATGTGGTTGGAGATGCTACTAATTTGTGTTTTAGATAAAAGGTGGAGCTTCTCATTATGTTATGTTTGTTGGTGTATTTTTAGATAGTTGCGAGTGAGATACATAAATAACTATAACTAGGTCCTAGTACATGTTGTAATTTAGGTAGTACTTTATTAAGTTATTTGTCGATGGATTTTTCATATATGAAGAATTGATTAGATGTACTACTAAATAGTACTCCCTCCATTCCTAAATATAATAAGGCTCTTTACACAATTTTAGAAAAATTAAAAAATTTGTTATTTTCACCAAAAAAATTAATATTACCCCCTCTCTCTCTCTCACTTATATAGTGAAAGTGATTGGTCCTTGACTCCTTGTCTTTTCTCTTTCCTTTTTATTTTTTTTTCCCTCCCACGAAACTGTTACTATTCCTTCCTTTTACTTTATTTTCTATTTTCTATTTTATTCCTTTTATATTTAATGTGATTCTATATATTTTATTTATATTATGTTAACCTTCCTAATACAAATAAAATTATTAATTAATCCCAATTCCAATTCCCCATCTAATTAAATTACTCATTTACGTGAATTACAATTACATCCCCGATTACGATAAGAGAGAAAAATTTTATTACATTAGTCCTTAAATTCTATTATATATACTTACATTAGCTTTATTTTTTATTATTAATAAGTATATATTATATATTTTTTAATATTTATGACGTCACCGGGTTGATGAACGGGTCGATGACGGTCCGACCACCGGTCCGACCAGTGACCCGTGACACACTAACTTTTCCGGGTCGATGCCCGGTCCGGGTTTCAAAACCTTGGTTTAGACTAAAGCATATTAATCAGGAAAAAACAAATAAAAATGTAATAGTTCTATCATAGAGCTAGTTCAATAAATTTGTAATCCAAAATTAATAATATCGTTACAAAATTAGATTTTTCAATTTTTTTTTAATAATAATAAATTTTGAATACATATATAAGATAATATTTTTCCAACCAAAACCAATTGACATTGTGACGTAAACTTAATATGAATCACTCTCAACACGAGTAAGAACACCAAACCCCTAAAAGAATGGGTTGGTCATATTATATTTTTTAAACAGTCAAACAAAGCTAGTATGTACTACTAAATAGTACTCCCTCCATTTCCTAAATATAATAAGGCTCTTTACACAATTTTAGAAAAATTAAAAAAATTTTGTTATTTTCACCAAAAAATTTAATATTATCCCCTCTCTCTCTCACTTCTATAGCATAAGAAAAGAAAGGAAAAAATAGGAATGGCAGAGGCGAAAATAAAAAAATGTCGAGGGTATAATTGTTAACAACTAATAAAAAGAGATTTAAACGATAATTAATTTGAATATTTATAAATCTCTTTAACAACAATTAAATGGGAATGGAGTGAGTAATAAATAAATAAAAAGCTGCTGCAATTATTTTGACGTACATTCACCGACAAATTATTTTAACCTACCCTACCTGAAGCACTGATACTACTACTCCTCCTACTCTCTGCCATTCACTGACAAGATTCCAACTCCAAAATCCAAAAACCACATAAGAAAGAAAATTAATCTTACTAATGTTTCAATTGATAGACCTGCCTAAGGCTGTATGTACAAAAATAACTTAGAATGATTAAATCCGATCATTTGATGAGTAAATCCTGGTACCACTGATATTAGTAAGAATACTAGCAGTAATTATAAAGTGGCTTTTTCACCACTTTTTGGTTTAAATATTTAGAGAGAGAGAGAGAGTCGAAACAAACCTTAGCTAACATTTACATCATTTTTTTTCTTCATTTTCGCTCGCTCAGTGTCACTGTGATCGGGTCTAGGGTTCCTTCCACCTTCCAAATTCAACACCTGGGAACAATCAATCGTCATAGGTAAGTGATTCTTTTTATTTAATATTCACCCAGTGTCTCAAATTGAATGTTCAATTTCTATATGTAATATAATGGGTAGTAATTTCTTATTCAATTTGAATGGAAAAGGAAAGTGCATATTTAATTTGAGACTGACAGAGGGGGAAGTATAGGACTAGATTTGAGCTGTTGGATGATTTTCGTATGGGGGCAAAGGTTAATCAATTCTGACTAAGAACTTTAATAGGCTGGAGGACGGCGGCGGCTGATCCATCGGCGGGTTTTATTTGGAGAAACAGAGAAGCCAGAATAGAAGAACCGCCTGGGGCGTGTTGGTTGGTGGTTGTTGCAAATGCCGGAGGAGGACCTAGTGGAGCTCAAGTTTCGACTTTATGATGGATCAGATATCGGCCCCTTTCGATATTCACCCGCTTCCACCGTTGCTATGCTCAAGGAAAGAATTGTCGCCGAGTGGCCCAAAGGTTAGCACCATTTTAAACTTGCTTAATCCTCTTTCAATTCAATACTCTTTATTATCGAACATTTCCAATTTTTTTTGTTAATTTAGGGTTTTGTGATCAATTTTGTGGGAGGCCTTATAGTTTAATTTTTTGGGGGTAATAGATAAGAATAGCATCTCTGTCTGTGGTTTTTGTAGATGGCATGAGTTTATTCATTCTATAATCTTGATTACTTGAAGATGTTGCGAAGATGTTGGGAAAAGAGTTTGCTTTTGTAGTGGTCAATGTAATTGTTAAGTGGAGAGAGTCTATGCATTCTTTCTACCTAAAGTGCACCTCTTTATACTGTTCAACACCTGTATTTTATGAAAGTTGTTCGCTCCAAGCATAGGTGGACATGTAGGTGGATGGGCAAGGTTAACCACCTTAGCCCAAGAGTTAAAAATGTATGGGTTGACACATTTTCCATCTTTGATGTTTCATTTTCAAATAATTAGTATCTTTGTCTGATCATGCCTGCCTCTCCATCTACCTAAAAGTGGAGGAAGACCCTAACAAAAAGAGAAAGAGGGGGGGGAGCAGAAATAGAAGAAATTGCTAAACTTTGGCGATTGCAATGCGCATTTTTGTCGTTGCCCACGTAGATATAAATTCCAGGGTCTGCTTATATTTATGTTTATTTATCTTTTCATATGATTTCATTTTGCATTTTCTCATGCTTTTGACAAGTTTTGTGTTCTCTTTATAGAAGCAGGGAGCCCTTTTTAATTTCTTATCTGGATGATACTTTTTAAAAATGATTTTAAGGTTCAGAAAGAATTTGTATATTAAAATCTTCACTAGACAAAATTTCGTAATGGGTGTACCACTAGAATCTACATATAGATAGCCAGGATTAAGAAATAAGGCATGCAAATAAGAAAGGGTTTTGCTTGTGTCTCCTTTCCTTCTGTTTTCTTCTGTGTTTTCTGTCTTGAAACGAAGTAAATTCAACTAGTAGTCCAGTTGACTGGAACATGAGATATGCTTGTGCATTTGTAGTTGTCCATGCCTTCACCATACTGGCAGGGAATTGTTTTATCATTTTCCACTCTTGTAGCTTATTTGCCTTTGCATTGCCTTATTCTGCCAATGTGTCACTGCTAGTTCGGAAAATAAACTTTCCCGTTGTATTCCAGATAAGAAAATTGCACCTAAGGCAGCAAATGATGTGAAATTGATAAGTGCCGGCAAAATTTTGGAGAATAGCAAGACTGTTGGCCAGTGCAAGATGCCATTTGGTGAGCTGCCGAAAGGTGTAATCACAATGCATGCTGTTGTGCAGCCATCTCTAGCTAAGGCAAAAACAGGTAGTGCCCTTTTTTTTATTATTTGCCTTCATAACATATGTAATTTCTACTATTTGCATTTTACAGGGTGAATCGCCTCTTCTTGTTTGACCAATAATTGACCCCTTAAAGTAGCAAGCCTTCTCTACATACTGTTAAACTTTTTTCCATACAGTGGTTCTGTTACCTGCTGCACTAAGATAGACATTTGGTTATTCATGAAGATGAAAGGCGTTAGCTGGTATATGATTGCCAGCTTGTGGTGTGGAGTTTCTATATTGTGGTGGATACTTTAGATTGAAAATTATTCCGAATGCCTATTCACTTTTCCTAGATCCCTAATGTTAGGATTGCTATTTCTTTCTCCTTTGAACCTTTGCTTTGTCAGTTAACCAGCTTAGACGAAAAGCTGAACCAAATAGAGAAGGATAATGGTGATCGAGAGACAATGTAATTGTTGTGCCCACAAAAACTTGACTGTTTTCTCCAATCTGGCATCTCTCTCCTATCTGTTGTTATTCCCTCTCGTATATGATACTCCCTTGGTTGCTTTAATAGTGTCCTGCATTCTTATTAGAATTGAAAGCTCTGTTCTGATGAGAATCACTAGGTTTCCACTGTTGGCCACGTCATACACAAAATAATATTTGCCTGTTCATAATTTTTCTATAGAAAATTGTAAATATGGCTTTGCTCTAGTTTGATGTGAATATGTCCCTCCTGTGATTAGCCCAATCACCAACGAATGAAGTATGTGCACTCTTGTTATTGCCCTGTGTGAACATGTGTTTGGGAGAGAAAATTTCGAGAAAATATTGAATGACAGATTCAGGCTTTCTTTGTAGAAGAAAATAGATGCCGTTCACGGTACCACTGGGGGTGGTGTGGGGCAAATGACGCGGATTTATTTCAATTATAGAATAGTTTCCATGGTTTTGTTGGTTTATATTCATTACTATGTTATGCGATTCTGACATGAGTTATGCCTCAGTCTGAACTTCATAGATTTTGCTGTGTTGAAAGATTGTCCTAAAATTTGTTCTTTAACTGCTGATAAATAATTTTTCGATAACATATGTAATAGTTGGTCAGGTTCAAAGTAATGTAAGCTTAAAGTGGTGTTTCTCTGTCTCGCAGAAAAGAAGGTTGACGAGGCTCCAAAGAAAGGGATCTGCGCGTGTTCCATATTGTGAGTGTTTGATTCACATTTGACCTTGTGGGGTTTCTCTAAGTTACCTCCCTTGTTGTGGAATTAGCAGTCAGAACAAACAATAATCTGTAAACAGAACACCACCTCATGGTTACATGTATTCCAGTGTAAGAGTCTCGTGATTTTACTATTTATGAGTGTTTTATATATTGGGCGTTCTTTGTACATCTGTAGCTGCAGAGTTATCATACATGAATGAATACAGGCCTTTTGGGCTGGATACCCTCAAAAGAGTTTTTATATCATCTTTATTTATGCCTCAAAGGTCGTACCATCATCATTTTTTAAGCTTATACCTATGTAATATCTCAGATGCAAGGTGCTTTATATACTGGTGATTTGAGAATTTCCTGTCTTTATTCTTTTTCTTTCCTTCTCCCTTCCTGCCTTTTTCGGGATATTTGGCTTGCTCACAATCAGTTGACTAAGTGGATGGTGCCATGGGAGTAAGTACTAGGTAGGCATTTGGCTGAGAGCAGTAGTAGTGTATAATTTGGGAAACTGGGAATCAGGTCTCTTAATGTTTACTCTTTTCTCCTACTGTTTGTGCCAAATATATCAATACCTTAAAGTAGCAAGTCATTGAAAATCTGCATCTCAATTTGTTCACCATTTTGCTTTTGGAAGTTAATGAAAGACCTTACATTTTGATGAGTACGTTTGTTTGGCTGTATGTTTGTAAGCATCGGCGATTGTCAAGCAGTTCATGTCTAGCTTTACATGCTTCAAATTAATTAACAGAATAGGGCGAAGCTGTTGGATTAGTTGCTAGTCAAAGTCCATTTCATTCAGTACAATTTGAAGCTCTTAATTTTTTTTTTTTTTAAACCTCACAGAGGGAGGTGGCCTCACAGGAGGAGGAGGAGCTCAAGAAATTGGAATTTATTAAGCCCCACGTAGGAGGCGGGTATCGAACCCTCGACCTGACGAATACTTTGATGAGCAGCGTCTTTAATTAAGTTCTTATAACTAGACATACTGGTTGGGAACATGATGTCCATGATTCGTTTGCTGTGCATTAAACAAATTTACTAATCTGAGAAAGACTTTCTAACACAAATATTGGGGATGTAATGCGAGTATAAAATGAAATTGGCGTAATCAATCCGTTCCCATCTTGTTCTACGTCAGCCAGTGATCAATTGCCATGTCAGCTGGGACGGAAGTCCCACTTCCGTTTCTAAACGGGAACGGAATGGCCAGAAATATTGATCCAGCTTTTTTTAATATTATATTTTGAGTTTTCTACAAAAATAATGTCAGTCTAATGCAAAGCTCCAAAGCCTCACCCCACGGACCACCATTCTGTTGGAATTCAAATGGGATATGAATCAAGCACCGTCGGGTTTCTCTTACAGCTTCGGGGAGAGGGACCCACTCGGCCGGTAAAGGTACCTCGATCCTTGCTAGCATGTAGTCTTCTTTAGCAACTGCTTCAGCACAGGCAAGGAGAAGGTCTACTATGATCTGCTTCCTTCATATTTTTTTGTTACAAACCATATATACATACTAATGAGAAAGGATCATAAAAGTTCTAAAGATGAAAATAAAATTTAGAGAGTCGTGCTATAATTGAAGCTTATATATATATATATATATATAATTAGCATTGAGAGAGGCAAAAAATCCTCTGTCCCCGTTCGTGTATGTCCCCGTATCCCCAACCAATCACAATTCACCACGTGTATATATAATTGAAATAAATATTTATATAAGTAAATTTCGATTTAGCTAGTGACACTTTTATGACATACTGATGGGATGAAAAGAGGATTTTCACCCGAGAGAGAGAGAAAATAAAAGGGTAGTTGGTAGCGGGACCCATCATCGTTTCTTTTCCTTCTCTGGCGCGCGGGGGAAGACAATTCAAAGATTGATGGACCACCCTTATTGGGCTGATTTAATGATGGGTTGGCTTCCTTCAACTTCTGTGGCCCATTATAATTTCAAGGTAACCAAGTCTACTGATTGTTTTTGGGCTGGAACCACTACACATTATTGGGCTTATCTGAACTTGATTACCATGGATTTCTTCTACCGGTCTTCTTGATTGCAATTCGCAGTTTTTTTTTACCGGTTTAGTTAGAAATTACTATCTTAAGTTGATGGAAGTTGTCAACAAAAGGTTTGGCCAGTGGATAAGCCTTTGGTTTGGGATTTCGGTCCCAAGTTCGACACCTTCTCCCCGCATAAATGGGCAATAATATTCTCCTCTTTATGAGGCTAAGCTCCCTCCCCAGGCATAGGGCATGCTACAATCTCCCTTATCTCAGCGGACTTTCTGCTCTTCCTCTGCAGAGCAATCGCCTCGGGCGTCAAGTTTCCGGAAGTTGTGGACCTTGTTGTCTTATCCATGGAAGTTGACAAATTTTGCTTCATTTTTTTATCATATTTAGGTGAGCTCTGAAATGGATGGATGATTGATCAAAGTAACCTTCAAAATCTACTCATTCGATGCCCCCTGTCTCCACCATTTATTCTATCCATCACGATTCACACCCAAACCCATAACAACTGATTTATAAACTTCACATTTTTCCCTTGAGTTTTTTTTTTTGTGTTGTAGTTTGTATGTTGCACAATGCTCGTGCTAATATTAATAATTCCTGTAATTACCACTTACTGTAAGATTTTCTGAGGAATTTTAATGCTCTCATTCTTTTTTGTCATTAATCAGAATTTTACAATAATGTCACTATCTATACCAGTTGCCAAGGGCCAATTAAAAATAAAAATAAAAAAGGCAGGGGAAATGGGGTAGGCATAAAGGCAAAAAGGACTTCAGAATAGTCCAAAGGAGTTTCACATGACTTTGTTTGTAGTGCAGGAAGTTAAAGTCTTTTGAGATATATGAGTAATTTAATTAATGTATGGATCATCTCCTACATTCATAATTTTGCAGTTCCGGCCCTACTTCCAGTTGTCAGGCGGGGGAACTAAATTTATGAGTGTAAGAGGTTGAAACATGATTGATTGAGATGGTTATAAGAGAAAGTTACCGCGAGAAGTAAGTTGTTCTTCCTACCAACTGGACCTCATTTTAACGTTATCCCAAGAAAGAAAGACAGACTTGAGAATTCAGATGAGCTTCAACCAAATAAATATAAAAACCTCAGCCTCAGGCCTCAGCATAGCACAAGTATACTGTTCATTTAATCTAAGGCCTAGCTATCTGAAATTATGAATCCCATGATTCTGTTTTTGCTTTCTTGTTTGTTACCACAACATCATCTACTCTTAGTTGAGCCAGCAAAAGTAATTAATTCTCAGATTACAGTCATGGGAATGGTTTACTGCGACTTTTGCTCCAATAACACCTTCTCCGCCCACAGCTATTTCTTGCCAGGTTTCTTTCTTTCTTCTTTCTCATTTCTGGATTACTACTTAAATCTTTCAGTGCAAATTAGATATTGCCAAACGAAGATACAACTCTAAGTTGGAGACTGGAGAGGAGTCGCGCCCCGTAAAAATTTCTTAATTTCTTCAAGTATTTGCTTCTGACTTTTGATGGAATGCAGGTGTACAAGTTAAAGTGGATTGCACATTCAAAGCAAATTCTCCAAGAACAACAGAACAGATAGAGTTCTCAGTGAACAGAACTACTAACAAACATGGGATCTACAAGCTGGAAATACCAAGTGTGGATGGAATTGAATGTGCAAGGGAGAAAGCTGTTGGTAATTCTTGCCGGGCAAGTTTAGTTTCAACTTCATCTGCTGCTTGTAATGTTCCCGGTTCCAGAACAACCTCCGACCAGATAGCAATCAAATCCCAACAAGCAAACACCTGTATTTACAGTCTAAGTGCCTTGAATTATAAACCTTCTCGAAGAAGCCGTGCTCTGTGTGGTCATTAGGAGGAGGATAAAGTTTTTGTTTGTTTGTTTGTTTCATCTGCTACTTTTAAATCTTGCTTTTGCACCCCCTTTTTCTAGTGTTCAACAAAATCCTTTGTTAAGATCTAAGGTTCTCTCTCTCTCTCTCTCACTCACTCACTCACTCTCTCTCTCTCTCTCTCTCTCTCTCTCTCTCTCTCTCTCTCTCTCTCTCTCTCTCTCTCTCTCTCTCTCTCTCTCTCTGTATATTGTCTTAATATTGCATCTCTTAAAGAATCCCTTTAATCTCAGCTGGGATTCCCATGTTTTTGGTGCTATCCATACCTATGTAAAGATTCTGCTATGTGTAAGCATGAATTGGATCTGTTATGTGTTATATAGAGTGACAGTTGGTTGTGTGCATCAGTAAGCATAGACGACTTCCAAGGATTCAAGAATTGGAATAACAATATGATATATTTGCATCCCCTTGTTTTGAGTAAAGATACATAATTTCTATGAGGTGTAAACTAGTCAAATAGGAAAAAGCTAAAGACTTTCTAAGACCAAAATTAACTAGTTGAAGAAGCTGGCTCCATAATGCTCTCACAATCTTCAAAACAAAATTCTCAATTTGAGCCCCACACGTGCAATTAACCTTTTTAATATCTGACACATAAATTTAAAAAGTTAGCTAGAATAGAAGATCCAAGAAAAGTGGAATAAAGGAGGAGGGAGAATAGATGGAAGCAGGGGCGGATTTAGAGGTACTTCAGGGTATTCAATGAATACCTTATACCCTGAACAAGAACGAAAATAGTAGAGATGGTATAGTACTTCAACTTTCATACTAGAGGTCTAGGGTTCAATTCTCTCAATGAATACCCTGAACAAGACAAATTTTTTTTTTGGGATTACGAAATGAATACCCCGTGTTTGAATCCTGGATCCGCCCCTGGATGGAAGATACACCGGTGCCATTGTCGCACACGACCACGTTACGATTGTCCATTTTCTCAGTCGAGATACTACTGCTAATCCTATTTTGATATATATATATATATATATATATATATATATATATATATATATATATATATATATATATATATATATATATATATATATATATTGGTAAAGAAAAGTTCGGGTGGGTCCCGGTCAACCACCATAGGTCGAAGCGAGTCTCAGGGAAGCATATGTCGCTACAAGCGATATTTCTACGGATCACCCACCAACACAGTCTTAACATCGGCAGCGGGAATTGAACACTTGACCTTTGGAAAAAAAATGTCATCTATTTGTTGTGTAAACATTGCCAAGAGGTTATAGGACTCATGTGGATCTTTTTTTATTTATTTATATATAAGTTATATTTTTTTTAAGAATGTCGTGTTTGATGTCATGATAAACTATTTTTTTAAGATTTTTTTTTGAAAAATCTAACCTAGAAACTATTTTTTTTGAAAAAATCTACCCTATACATTTTTAATGTTCCAAGATGATTTTTTCAACCAAAGTTAATGAACCTTCTTCTTCTTCATTTTTTCAATTGTTCATCATTTTCTCACTTCCTCTTCTTCCATCTCAGTTTCACCATGAATAACTTACTGTTCATTTCAGTAGGATTGTTCAAAAGTGATCGAAAATTACTGTTAAAAGAAGCAGGAAAATAAAACTAAGCTGCAACATCTCCCGCGGCCTAACTAAACTTTTTACCGGATACTTAAAAAAACTTCAGAATAGAACACAACTACAAAAGTCTCCTTATCAGACACAAAATTGTTAAAGCAACAAGCAAAGAATATAACTTTTCACAACCCGTTCTCGAGTTTTAGTTGTTTACACGGATTAAAAGCATTATGCAACTAATTTGAAGATGAACAATTAATTTCTATCAAAAAATTATAGCCTATAAAGAAGTCTACCCTATACCTATTTAATTCTCCTATATGACTTTTCCAAGCAAAAGTTAATGCTTTCTCCAAAAAAAAGTACAGGTACTAATCGTTCTTAGCTACATTTTTCAAACCTGTTACAGCGCGGAACACCAAATGTTTCGCTCCTGTTCAGATCAAGAATTGGACGGCATAGATAACTTGACTTTACATTTATTGAGACCCAAATGATCTCTGACGTTAGTTTCTTGATACAACGGCCATTAAATATTTCGCACATGCGGAACATTTGGTGTTCCACACTGTAGTCGGATTGGCATTTCCCATCATTCTTTCCATAATTCTTACACCAAATGTCATTATCACACTTTCGGTACATATTTATTCACCAATTGCACGTAAAATTCATATATCTTTTGTTAAATGATTACCCTAAGTCCCTCTAGGGTTGTGAATTGATTACCCTAAAATCCCTATAAAATATTAGTTTGATCCCAACTATTTGTTTTTAACAAATTGACCCCGGTATCAATTTTTATAATTTATAAATTGAACCATTTATTTTGATGTATTTTTTTTTAATTTTACAAATTTACCCCAAATTTTTTATTTTGTAGCTAAATAAAATTAGTGTTTGTTAGAATACTAAGTATTATAACACTTAGTCTAAAACATTATGTGTTCTGAAATTATTAACACTAAATACTATAACAATGATTAGATTACTTGTTAGTGTATATTAGATTTTGTGTTTATTATAACGAATATGTGAAATAGAAACAATGATCCTCATTATAATAAGTATTGTAGAGTTAATTAAACACCTATAATGATTATATCATTTGTTAATATATAACATTTGGGAAGTGAAGAACGAATCACAACACCATAACAATGATTATCAATACTATAACATTATGTAGCTTAGTGTTTGTTATAACACTAAGTAACACATATTCACTCTTAGAGTTAATTAAACATTATATAGATTCAATTACTTGTTAACATACAACACATGTTAAAGGAAGAACGAATCTAAATACTAAAATAATTATTAGATTACTTATTAATATAAAATTAGAATTAGGGATTGTTATAACACAAAGTACTATAACATGTAGTTTTATAAAACTCCGTTTAAAAGGAAAATGAATATAATTATTATAACAATGATACTTACTATACTAAGTAATGTATAGTTACTTAAACAAATGTAACAATATATTTACAATGGTTTCATAGTAGTAATAATTTATAAACAGTCATCGTTATTAACATTATAATATTATATAATTTAACTATTAAAATTATAATATTACTTAAGTAAGATTTGAATGACTTATACTATAATTTAGCAAAAAAAGAATGACTTATAATATTAATTAATTTTTTCTAATATATATTATCTAAGTTTTTTATTTATTTATTGGGGGAGGGGGACCTAACTATCACAAGAAATGGGGGATTCAAGAAGCGGGGAGGGGATTCGAACTCATGACCTGTACGTCATGAGGCCTCAGCCTTAGCCACTAAACCAATGTCTCATTGGCATATATTATCTAAGTTCATTAATAGTAAAGTCATTTAAATCATTTAGAGACTGTCGGATCAAATATTTGACGGATGATATCATTTGGGTTTAAATAAATATTATAAAGAAAGTGTTAAACCAAATGATCTCGGTCGTTAGATTTTAGATATAACAATCCGTAATGGTTCCGCACGGTGTGGAACAATTAATATTCCGCACAGGATCTAAAAAAAAGTCCCAACTCTAATTACCGCAAAAACAGCTAAATTGAAACTCTAATCATCACGAAAAATAAGCAGAAACTCTAATTACGGCAAAAACAAGCAAAATTATAACTCTAATTACGGCAAAAAGGAAGCAGAATGAACAATTACTGAAGCACCGAGGTCAACTACACCAAAAAAACACTGCCTGTCACCCAAAAAAACAGATAAATTATGAAAAGGAAGGAACGTGATAGCAAAACTAGGGGAAATTCGTGGAATTGAACAGCGGAATAAGCAAGCTAGGGATTTGTAATCGGTTGGTGAGATCGTCGGCACGGCGGAGTGGTTCTCGGATGGAACTTTTTCTTTTTTTTGGTAAAAAGAAGGATATATTAATAGAAGAAATTCATACAAGCAAACTGATACAAAGGAAAACAAACACAACAAGGAACACTTGGAACAAAATAGACTAAGATATAGTCCGAATTCTCGGATGGAACTTCTAAAAAGAGAAACAGAGAAAGTTTCAAGGTAACAATAATTAATCCGTGTTTAACCGGAGTTCACTGTTCATCGTCTTCTTCAAGAATATTTACTGGGCAACTTCTTTAGTATTTGATGAGAATGAAAGTTGGAAGAACGAGAGAGATGATGTTGTAAAATTTAAAAAAAAGGAAAACTAAATTAAATTTTAAAAAATCCCAAAGGAGTATGACTCTTTTTACACACTCAATTTGAGATTTAACCATTCTAATCAATTAGTTTGAGGAGGTAGACATTTTCTGTGTCTGTTCAAAACAAAAAAACATTTTCCGTGCAATAAATCCAATAAAAAATGCCGTAATTTGCATCGAGTTTTTTTAACTAGGGCCCATAGACATATGATTTGGGCTTTATTTTCAGAATGACTAAAGTAATACTAATCACTAAACGACTGGGCTTTTCAATAGGCCCAGTAAAGCCCATAGTCCTTCTGCCCACTTCTCAGCCCAATTAAATAGAATCAGCTCTTTAGGTTTTTCAGCAGCCACTTAATAAGTACAAGGCGAGGAAATTCTCCTTCTTCTTCTTGTTCTTCCCCGTTTTCATCAGAGAAACCCTAGTTTCCACACAGAAGGAAAATGGTAACATTTCTCTTCTCTCTCCTTTGTTCTTCATCATCTCTATCGCACATCTCTTACGGTTATGCATTTCTTATTCTCAGGCTCCCAAGAAAGGCGCTAAGCCTCCACCTTCTGCTGCTAAGAAGAAATCGGTATGCTGATCATTATTTTTTCTCAAAGTTTACTTCTTAGTAACAGGAACTGCTTTTATTTCTGTATAACACTGATTTATAACGTCTTCAAATGGTTTTGATTTCTTTAGTATGGTTATTAGATTTGATTTCCGTAGATTTTTTAACAATTATATAACCACTTTTTATTTCTACATAATACTTTATTTACAATGCCTTCAAATGTATCGATTGCGTTAGTCTGGTGGTTAGATTTGATTTTGGTAGATTTTAATTGAATCCAAAATTTCTGCTGCGCGATCAGGGACGAAGACGGGGGCGGTCGCTCCCGAGATTTTTAAAAATACTACTAGGTATAGTAAATTTTATATGTAGTTCGGAATATTTTATCAATTTCGCCCCCTAAGATTTTATTTTGCCGTTTTTATATGTAGTTCGACATACTGTTGCAGTTTCGCCCCCAATGCCAAATTCTTAGCTTCGTCAACTGTATTTTCTTACTCAAAGTATAATTTAGTTACTTCTTATCAGATAAAAAATAACTATTTTATGATTCATGATTTTATCACTTCATGTTAGTTATCATAAAATCACTTTTTATTTTTATGTGATACTGATGGAAAATTTCTTCAATTGCATTGATTGCTTTTAGTCTGGTTGCTGTATATGATTTTGGTAGATTTTAATAGGATTTCTGCTGCACGATGAATTGTATTCTATTACTCAACGCATCCTTTAGTTACTAGCTGTCTTTATGAGTTAAAATACTATTTTATCACTTATGCTTTTCGGAGCATTTGAACTTTATTTCATCTGCTTGCTCCTTTAATAAGGATTGGATTGGATGGAATACTTATCCAGATAGTTTCATCTGGTTGTGAAATCAAACATCTATATTGTGTAAATCTAGCTGCCGTTAGATTTTATCTCTGGTTTTCTAAATCGAGTTAACTGGAAAAACAGGATAAGGTAGTCAATCCTTTATTTGAGAAGCGTCCGAAACAGTTTGGAATTGGAGGAGCTCTGCCACCTAAGAAGGACCTTACAAGGTTCGTCAAATGGCCCAAAGTTGTGCAGCTTCAGAGAAAACGCAGGATTTTAAGACAGCGCTTGAAGGTCCCTCCTGCTATCAATCAGTTCTCTAAGACCCTCGACAAGAACCTTGGTAAGTCTCTTCTACACCTAGTTTTTTCTTACTCAAGGTTATAGTTGTTGGTTGCGTGTTGTAGCAGGTTTGTTGTATTTTGTGTGACATTCTTGAATCATAATGCAATTTTTTTTGAAATATCATCTTCAGCATTGATTATCATGATTCCACAACCAATGATTTCCCACCTGCTTGATTCTTCTTATTATAAGCGTCTTTAGCTTCACTTTCTACAATGAAATAAAAAGATTGAATAGGTTTGTATGACATTGTATTGTTTACTCTCTATTTTTCTTTGCTGCTTGATCTTAACAAAAAGAAGTTAGTTTGAATATCTAGTTGTCAAAAAGAGCTTGGCATTGCACAAAAATTGGATGTCAAATGTGAGACTGAAAGGAGCTGTTACATTGAACATACACTTGGTGATAAATGAATATGATTCGTTTTTTGTTTAGAGTCTTTAGACCAATATGAATATTCCAAGTAGCAAATATTGTACACTAAGCACAATGACTTTTAGTATTCAGTTTTTTTGTGTGTATAAAACCACTGCTATTTATGACAAACCTGGTTTCTAATTGTTTCTCCCTTTTGTGCAATTTTTTTTTGCATTGTGTACTATGTTATTGTTTTGGGATTCCTTTTATAAATATGTGAAATGACGAGTATGTTGATGTTTATTTTTTGTAATGTTCTGTAAACGTGTGTAGCCACAAATCTGTTCAAGATGCTTCTCAAGTACAGACCAGAGGATAAAGCTGCTAAGAAAGAGCGCCTGCTGAAAAGAGCTCAGGCCGAGTCTGAAGGGAAAACATCTGAAGTAAAGAAGCCCATTGTTGTCAAATATGGTTTGAAGCATGTCACATACCTCGTTGAGCAGGTTCTTTTTTCCCTTTTACATATTCCATTGATAGTGGCTATTTAAGTTGCAGCTATACTAACCATGATTTTTTTTGCAGAACAAGGCTCAATTGGTGGTTATTGCTCATGATGTGGACCCCATAGAGTTGGTTGTTTGGCTTCCACATTTGTGCAGGAAGATGGAAATTCCTTACTGCATTGTGAAGGGGAAAGCAAGACTGGGTTCTGTAAGTTTTCTTCTTTTGTTGGAACATTATTGGTCTAATTAAAACTTGGCTTCTAATATTCCTTATTAACCATGCTCTCTGGCAGATTGTTCACAAGAAAACTGCTTCAGTTTTGTGCTTGACATCTGTCAAGAACGAAGATAAGATGGAATTCAGCAGGGTTCTTGAGGCTATTAAGGTGAGGCACAATATAATTCCCATTATTTTGAGTTATGTTTTTATATTTTATAGGACTCATGGTAGATCGTTTTTCCCATAGGCAAATTTCAATGACAAATTTGATGAAAATAGAAAGAAGTGGGGGGGAGGTATCATGGGTTCTAAATCTCAAGCCAAAACCAAGGCAAAAGAAAGGGTCCTTGCCAAGGAACAAGCTCAGAGGATGTCTTAGTATGTGTTTTCTGAGGAGCATATGTAGTATGTTTTGTGGAGAGCAGGAATACTTTTTTGTTATATCATATTGGTTCTCTCAAGTTGAGTTTTTTTTGGGGGGATTTTACATTTGAATTTAAGACATTCTTGCTTCTAGTAGTTGGCATACATGTGTTTTAGACTTTCATTTCAGGGATGGTTTTTTCAAAACTTATTTTTATCTTATCAATTTATTGTACTTTATATTTGTTCATGCTGTTCTGTATTCTTCAAATGGAGTTCCAAGGCAAAGGCTGATAGAAACTCAGGGAACTCTATGGGTAGTGAATAATACCAATGCAACTTCCTTCTCTTCTGGTGCCAATCGTGGAGGTACAAAAGATTCTTGGATAGATCAAACGGCCTTTGCACCTTTAGCACGAGAACCAAAATGTGGTTGCAGAGATCCTTTCACGATTTTCCCCGGATTTTCCCCACCAATGCCATCTGACATGAGAATTACCATAATTTCCATGTTCCTCATGTTGCCAAAAAGGGGTGTTCATGATTTGCGTTGGTTTAATTTTACACATTTTTTAAACCAAATTGAATTATTCGGTTTGAAAATTTTAAACCATTCAAAATTAAAAGTAATTCAAACCATTCAAAATTTCAAACCGACAAGCCCCCTCCCCCCAAAGAGAAAGATCTGAGCGATGATCAAGTCTTCTCGTAGGAAAAATTCGGCATGGAACGGATTCAATGGGTATACGGTCCCACGCTCCTCTCACATAAATTAGGGAGGACCCACTTGATTGACCTGCGAGATTTACACTGCAGATGAGTCATATCTAAATTTATGTGAGAGGAGTGTAGAGTTGGACCCATGCCAGTCTTACCCCTTCACGAACGGTCGAAGACCACTTGTATGCAAGTTATGCGTCCGTACCAAATTAATGGATAGTCAAGAATAATACAGTACAAAATCGTAATTAAAGGTAGTAGGATTGCTGTCTCAATCCATACCAGGTATAACAAATATCTTTGGGTAATACCCACTATCAGTCCGGTTCCTATGCGGAACAGTATGGATTCCGCACGTACCGGAACACTTTTTTTGCGTCTTGAACAACTGTTTATTTTTTAATCAATCTCAGCCGCCAAAACTTTAATCTAACGGACGAGATTTTGTCCCGCATGTGCAGAATTCGTACTGTTCCGCATAGGAGCCGTGAGCTACCCACTATAAATACTATTCATTTCATTCCCTCTGCATGAATTAATTACTCTTTAAATATTGTGATAAGTTATCACTATAAAATCTAAACTGACTTGAGCATCAGAAAGAGAGGTTGAAATCTTTCCCCCATCTTTTCTAACTTTGCTCATCTGTGCAGGTCTAATCTTTTGCCTAGGCATCCATCCTAAATCCCTGACCTTAAGCCCGGACTAAACTCACTTCAACTAGCCCAAGCCATTCCCTTAAGTTAGGACCCGAGGATAACATTAGCTCATGTTAGGAAATAAATAATAATATTAGGAGAGAAAATGAAATCGAAAACAATAAAGAAATACATAAAAAATTGTTAACCCACCCAATTTGTCAATGAATTGACTACGTCTACAGGCGTTGCTAACTGTAATTAACAAAAAACCCAAATTTTTGTGACTAAAAAAGGTTCAAGGATAGGGAAGATTGGAGAAGAAAAAGGACTAAAAAAATGGGCCCTGAAATGAAATTTGTCAGCTCTGAGCCTCTGACTCAGAGTGGTTCCCTTTTTATGATCCAAAAGAAGAAACTGAAGAGTCCTCGAGGCATCCTAAACCAAGAGAACCGCTCATAGCTTTAGAGCCACAAAGTTGAGGAATTCCGTTATGATCACGTGTTCCATATATATATATAATGCAGCGCAGCTCAAAATAACGTTGTTGCATGTCCTGTTATCTGATTGTCTACCCCTCTATTACACAAACATATCTCCATCATATTCCCATTTTGAGTAATCAGTTGATTCCTACCCTGTGGGAAGCTCATCCGTTCGCATCCGAACACGATACCCATGAGTAAAAAGAAGACTCCTAAATATATGTACTACTTCCACCATTCTCATTTAATTGTGATTCATGAGATATATATGTATTCAAATTAATTCTCATTTACATGTATTTCCTTAGGTGTCGACAATTTATTCCCTCAACATATTTTTTATTGGAAAAGTGAAAGAGAGGGAGGAAGGAAGGGGTATTATTAAAATTGTAGTAGAAAGATTACTATTTGTTTGAGTTCCTTAATTTTTTTTCAAAGTGTAATAAACGTCCCATATTGAGGAATGTAGGGGGTAATATTTAAAGCAATTTAAAAAAAAAAATTCTAAAATACAAGTTATAAAAAATTATTATCATTCTGTAGTTGTAAAATATACTTTAGTAAACTTTTTCTTCTTCACAATAAATGATAGACTAACACCATTTTCACATATTCGTAGAAGGTCCCTGACACATCAGTTAAAATGTCCTCCAAACCCTTTTTTTTTCTCCTCTTTATAGCGGAGGGGAGTTTTTAATTCCTTACCGCAGGTGTCAAACCCATGCTTAATGGTCTGGGGAAGAAGCCTTACCCCTAAAGGGGCAGGCCTCTCAGAAGTGTCCTCCAAATCTCTGACTATTGGAAAAGATAAAATAAAATCCCATTTCAAGTAATAACATAACAATCCAATTTGATTAAAATGTTACTAGACTAATCAATTTTAAATTCGAGTTTCTTTTAGAAAACTCAATTATAAGTCCATTCCAGGCTGCTTAATAAAATTTGCAAAAGCCCAATTTAACTAAATGCTTTCCAGTTCCATTTTGCTTCCGGTACTGACTGGGCTTTTCTACTTCTACTCACGGTGTTTTTGGTCCGATCTTATCCCGTTACATGTGTTATTTTAATGACTGAGAAATAAGTTAATAGCTATTCAAGATTAATTATTTACCAACTATTTTCCACTGTCGAATCAACGATCCAAAGACGACTTGAGATCGTGTCAGTACGATTCTAACAAAAACCAAAACCAAGTGTTCTGATCGAACAACATCTGTGAACCTGCCCATACCAGAATCCCTTCATTAGTAGCTGCAGATCATTGAGATAAAGATATAAATAAAGTATTATTATTCAAAGAAAAATATCACGTGAAATCATGCAGTCATTATCTGTTGATGATCAGTAATAGGCTTTCGAACAGACTTCAAAAAACAAAGACACGTTGATCTCTGTCTCTGTGGATGTTTTCTGATTGTTTCTATTCTGAGATGAGTAAAGTCCTACACAGATAGAGTCTAGAGAGACCCCCTCATACTCATAATATGACCTATGTCCACCAAAAAAGGCAAATGACCATGGTTTTTAGCTCCTTGTTTCCTAGCTGAAAATGAAGATCCCCCCTCTTCAGGAGGGCTTCCGCAGCCACCTAAATCATTGCCCTGCCTCCACATTGTCTTTCGTTAATCTCTTACTACCTTAATTAACCAAATTCAACACTAACGGCTTCTCCATGCATGATGCACCATTCATCCCTTGGGACCTCAGGCATTTCACCAATTCCAATCTTATCGTAAGCAATCGTCCTAGCTGAATTTACTTGGCAATGTAATAAAGGTATAATGGCAAAGATTAAAGAGGGGGGGGGGATACGGCTGGGGTTTTTCGTGATTAAAAGAGTACCATTCATTAGGCGCAAAAAGGTGTGCTTTTTCAACCAAATTATTAGATTAAGAAGTGATGGACTCCCTTAACATCAATGATGCAAGCTAATCTTATCCACGACAAGCTTTGAAGCTTAATCCACAAATAACATGGACTCAAAAACTTCATTCCAACTATAAACCATTAAAATACCATTGAATAATTCAAGACTCTCTCATCATATTTGGTTAAACATAATGTTCCAAACTCACAAAGATGATTTGACGGTAGTTGGACACAATCAGACTCCCCAGGAGAGCATTATTAAAGATAAACGTAATTACTCAACAGTGATAAAAAATAAAAATAAAAAAGTAATCCCAACAGGAATGAACTACGTACCTAGAGTTTCCATGGTTGGATCCGAGGCTCCATTCCACAATGTATCTCATGTAATGCATCAATCAACGGTGAAACTTTTTGCACCAATAATTCTGCAATCGTCACCACCCCCATATATTTTCATCCAAATCTGCACTTCTATTCAGCTCGCGGGGAACAAAAAGCTCCAACTAATGCCGACAAATCCTGCAGAGCTGGGTTCCACAACAGCTGAATACTACTTGTATGTGTCCTTCCCATCCATCCCTGGATATAATTGAATTTGAAAATCCAGGATATGGCTAAATAATATAAGGGAACTAAAAATACAAAAAATAACTGCAAAAGCCATTTACTCATATTAAAAGCCACACACATTTAAAAAACAAACGAAGAAGGAGGGTGTCAAACTCAGGATTTATTGTTCCAAGCCGGAATTGCTGCACCAACTACGCTAGCCTTACTTGACGAAAGCCATACACACATGATACAGTGGTACAAATTATTTGTTCCAAAACACTATAGCCATTTCATTTATCTAATTCAGAATTTTCAACAAACTATACCTACCATTCTTCACAAATGGGGTTAATGATAATTTTCTAAAGAGCGATCAACACCTTTTAGGCATCAACCAAAGGACCAACAAGGGTCAAACAAGGACCAAAATCCAACGGACAAATGAATTCTTCAAGTAATCAATGGTAGTTACCATGATATGATAAAAAGAAAAAGAAATAGCAGTAAACATAGTCCCGATCCATGTGTTACAGAATAGAACTATAGGATTTTTCTTCTCATTAACCATCACAAGATCATTTGCATTTCAGAAAATTCTCACTAGGACTTCCAGATATGTTTTTCGTTAACAAAGAAAAGAATCCTAATTTTGTATCAGGAAGAAAACAAAATATTTATCCCCTTTCTCTTTCACTTTGGCTTTCCCCAGTGAAGTTGACTGAATGAGAGGGTAAACCAGAGGAAAAAAGAGTTCATAGTGTGAAGTCAGTTTCCAAGCAAAAGCAGCAGCGAGGCACCTCGTTAGTTGTTTCTGAAAAGCCTTCCGACATTAAGTCACAAGTTTCAAAGGAAAAGGACCCACCCCAAGAAAAAAATCCTCAGAATAATACCTGAAACTGGTTGCAGATCAGATTTTACATTAAGGAGATCCCAGTTGGCGGGCCTACGAACAAAGTGTTTCCCTACGTTCAAACCAATCAACTATTCTGTCTAGCCCTACCAATCGCGTTGACACCAAATACCTTGTAACGTTATCTATTTTTATTTTTTTACTGAAAGCAAGTGTGCAAACAATCCATTACATTAACACATCTATAGATCTTTACCAAGTGGCAAAGGTTTTGCACATGCAAGTGCATCATTATCAGAGGCAAGAAGAGATTAACATAACCAATTATTTGTTCTTCATGCTTACTAACGTTGCATCATTCACCATTCCACTCACTCCAAGCAGGCTGGTATAATGAGATTATAGCTGGTATAATCAAAGATTATGTAGCATCACCAACAGGTGGGTCTAGAACCCACTACTCAACTTTTCTGAGACCCACTACTCAACTTTTCTGCACAGTATAATCTTGATCAAGATGACCAACAAGAGTTTTGTACCTTTCTTGATGTCTTTCTCTGCTCAGTCAATCTGAGACCCTTCTAGGGAATCCCGGATTTCCACTTAATAAGCAATCTTCATGACAAGACAGATCAATTCTCTTCCCTTAAAAACAAGTCTTCTCATTTATTTCCTAAAACATCTATTTCCCCACTCAGAAATCTGATTCCCCAAATCGATCAATATCATCTATTTCCTAAAACATCTAGCAGCGAGTTCTGCGCACAAGGATCAAGATGAAGGTGAGGTCAACTCTGTCTAAGTATGAAATGAGCATACGACATGTTTCTAACTTTATTTTTGCTGCAGTTACTAGGCTGGATGCATCGTAAGTTATGCCAGAATGGTACAGAGCAGTTGAGAAATTTCTCTAGAGGTAATTGAGCATCTAATTTCTCTTATCTGTCAAAACTAACAGAAACTCCAATTGATTTAATCCTTTTTTTTTAAAATTTATTTTATTCTGTCCTCATAAAAACCCGCACAACCACCTCGGAAAGCCAAAATTTTAAAAATCAGGTACAACCACTTTTCTATACTAAGAGATCTTTATTAGTTCTTTAATTCTTTTATGTTGACATGCACAGCAGTTGCTCTTTGGGTGAACTCCTAAGCAAGATAGACAAGTTAAATAACAACTATCATAATACTTATAGATAACCGCATTTACTGGTGATGTTAATTCCCAATTACTTAATTATGGTTGGATCCCAAATCTCACATGCACACGAAAAGAAAGATTGAAATTACCAAATAAATGCATTTCATTCTTGGATACAGGAAATTCATCTTCCTACTTCTCAGCCAAGCCATCAATAGATGAGCAGCTGCACCATGCAGAACCAACCTACAACTTTGTGCACTCGATGCAGCAGGACGGAATGGAAGAAGCCGCTCAAGAAGAATCATCTTATGAGCTCTTCCATGGATTTCTTGCAATTGGTACTCTTGGTTCAGAATCTTTTAATACAGAACCCTCAACGCCAACATTTTCGATGCCCTTTGACATTGGAACCGACAAAGAAGCAGAGGTAACAGAGAATGAACTGCATCTTATAAATGATGAGCTAGAAAAATTCCTCGAGGCTGAGGCCAAAGAGATTGCTGATGAGTCATCAGCAAGAAGCAGCTTTTCAAGCATCATTACCTTTAGCAACAAGCAGCCAGCTGATGCAGCTTCAGAAGGCCGGAGACATACAATAACATGTCCACTTCAGAAATATCTTTTCGGCTCTTCAATTGAAGTACCAGGAACAGCTACAGCAGAGAAGAAAGAAAAAGCATCACTTGAAGAGATCTTCGGGAGGAATGAAATCATTCACAAGGATTCCACTGAAAAATATGAAAGCATGGCGAAACAAGCTAAGCGTAGCAATACAAAGCATTTCATGAAGAAGATGCTGAAGACTTTTTGTTTAACAGCAGGAAGCAGCGGAACTGCTTCCGATGCAAAGGCAGCTGAATCTATTGCAACCAAGAGGAAACTCCCAAAGGTTCGTACCAATTATTAAATTTAAATCTTCTATCTGTAATCCATCAAAAGTGACCCCATATTTTTTCCCTAGCGAAACTAATTCTAATTGGCAAATGCAATTGAAGTCGTCAAGATACAGAGAAATAAAAATACTATCAAATTGGGATTCAACTGTTACAAGCAGGACCAAGTCATGAATGGAAGTTCAAGAATTCCAGAAAACAAATATTTTTTCCAATCTCATCAGAGATACAGCAAAGATTCTATAAGTTAATGGTTTCTCATTATCATGCATGCAGGTCCAGCGAATCTTCCGAAGAAAAGTTCACCCAGAAGGACTCCTAGTTCAGAAACAGTTCACCATGGCAGAAGAGGACAATAAGGAAAGAGTTCTAGATGAACACAATGCTCGAAACAAAGAGGACATAGGAAAGAAAAGATCTCCCAAAATGCTCAATCTGAAGAAGGAAACCACCCCCTCAGAACTATTCCCTAAAAGGGTTGAGAGCAATGCTATTGAAGCAAAAGGAGAGCACTGGATCAAAACAGACGCTGACTGTAAGTAGGCATATGAAACATATGTATTTGGCATTTATTAACAATGAGAACAAATCTAGCATTACATATCAACCTGTTTTTTGTTACTTGCAGACTTGGTGCTGGAGCTGTAAATGCTGTCATCTATGGACCTATTATGGCATTTGATTAAATGTATTCCAGAATTAGCATGTTAGATTCAAGTGATGATGTTTGAACTCAAGTGAGTAAAATAAAGGTGTGAGCCCTAGTATCTCCTCTCCTGTATATTACTTAGTGATAGAGTAATGGATTGTGAGTTTGCTTAACGTCTTTTAAATCTTTCTATCAAATGGATTTGATGCACTGCAAACTGAACTTTTGCTGCTATTTCCATATGTTCATTTGATACCTAAATGACATGTAACCTAGAAAACAATATTCATATGATTCTATCAAATATAACATGTAACCTACAAAGAATAAATATAATCAGGACACCAGGCTACTCAGCTGTAATTATTTTTTCCAGAATGTTTAACAAAACCACCCACCCAAATTTTCCTTTATTTTATTTTATTTTTTGAGAGGTGAATGTATCAAACAGGATGCACTTGAATAGAAACTGCTGGAATAACCAAAGATACAAATCTTTATAGTCATACCTTATTCTTTACCATAACATGTTGATCACCCGTACAACCATAACCAGAATCTAAACCAGCAGGGACTCATTTTTAAGAGTTCCACCCATCTCCATGACTGATCTACTATATCTGACAACTCACTAGACATCAGTTGATAGTTTGTTAATAGGTAAAATTGCTGCAAAAGCCACACGACCAATATATAACAAGAATGCAGAATATAAATTTACGTGTTCCTTTAACAAAAAAAGATATTTTCTTCCAAAATCCTTCTGAAATAGAATGATAAGACTAGTCAGTTGGTTACTGAAACTCCATCCTAGTTGAATGGTTTCAGAAGTTATGTCAATTGGAAAGGTCAAATTACACCAACCCACTGCAATAATTTCAAGATTTTTACGAATAAATTTTTGTTTGAATGATAACATAGAAGACTTTTTGTGCCACCATAGGAGATCAGCAGCCAAAACTCTGAATTGGGTTGAATTGGTATTTGCATGAAATTGATTAACAACTACACAAGATATGCCCAAAAATTTCTTTTACAGAAACAAGTAATAAGAATAAATATCAAACCCGTGAGAAAGCGGTAACGAAAGTAAGAACTTACTTAAGATAATGGCTTACGACGAGTAAAGTCAAATCTTTCTTTAAATGCTTTAAAAGCTTCACAACATCTGCTCGTGCTTTCCAATCTAATGCACAAAAGATAAGGAATGCATAACAGTTCATAAAACATTATCGGATAACCAAAACCAAGAAATTGGTTTTCTTGAACTGAAATTCTTATGAAGTATGGAGAAAATGCTTTAGGCATGAATAAATGATTTCATACCAAGACCAGCAAGAGGCTCATCCAATAACAATAGATCTGGAGCTTGTACCGGAGTGAGTATTTAAAATCTTAACTATCCAAATAAGAACTATATATGTCCATTAGTCTCTAATTATATTATGTTGACGGAAATGTTTGACACGACATTAATTAATGAGGGTGTGTAAATGATGGAAAGAAGTAAAGCAAAAATATTCTTACCAACTGAATTGCTAAAGAAAGCCGACGTTTATAGCCACCACTTAGTGAGTGCGGATCCATATCCAGAGAAACTCCAGTTAGACCAACCTGAGAGCCGTGATAAATACAATAAAAAAGGTACAGCTTATACACCGAGTAGTAAGATGGAAACAAAAGTAAAATAGAGAAAGAAGAAATAGAATACCCAAGTAAAAGCTTTTTGAAGTCTCAAAGCAAGAAGCTCTTTATCACTTGCTGTTCCATTTACTTTGTTTTTTTTTATCCCTATTTTGTTTGTTTGCGCATGTTAGTAACCAACCAGTAATACTTCAACACTCTACTGCTGAATATCCAAAAATCACCAACTTATTCGTCCTTCTTTACCGATTCCACCTTTTAAGTACAAAAAAGAGTTCGGGGAAACAAATAGAAAATACATCTATTTTGGATGCTTATTGAAGTAAATGCAACTAAGTGTCAACAAAACTAATACTCTGTCCGTTCCAAATTGAATGTCCGATTTCCTGTACATTCTGAATATAAGTGTTTTTTTTAATAGGAAATTGGACATTTTCCAATTTGAAAAGAAGGAAATAGTAAATAAAAAAACTAAATTGGAATTGAAAACTTCCAGTGGCAATGGGAAAGAAGATGAAGATGAGGATGAAGCATGCTTACTTGAAAACACGAATATTCGCAGCAGAGTTTGAATTTTCCATTGTTTCTTCTTCTTCTCACACTGTAAACAAAGTCAGAATTAAACATTAATAGAAGAGAAGGAAAAAAAAGAGTGAAGTTTGCCTGGCAGAACGACGTCTGGTGGCTTCGGAAGAGGAACGGTTGCCGTCATCCCTTTGCCCTTCCGTTGTTGCTAAGCTGCAGCTGAAGACAAACAGTAATTTCAAACACGTTGAGATTGGAAACCCGACTCAGAACTCACTACAATATGCAATCAACCATTCTCGCATAACTCACTGCAATTTCTATATCTAAATGCACTATTATTATTATAATATCCAATTTTTTCTTTCTTTCTAATTAAACTCTAACCATTTAAAAGATCCGCAACGTTACAAAAAGTGTCACCCCTATCATAAAAGATTGAGGGGGGAATGTCGAGCGGATCTATATAGCCAACTACATCATTTGATTTTTCCCACTCAGCTAGGTTACGGGCACTAGAATTACTAAAACGGTATACAAAATTTAGTTTTCAAGAGCTAAACCTTCTAAGAAAATTTATACCCCTCTTAATCAGATCCATACCCATCCATTCATCAGCCAAAGTATGACCACTTAAACTTTTTAAAACATTTAAACAATCACCTTCAATTATGACGTTGTGATGTTGCCTAGCTTCCAATTGTTCCATGATGAGTAGAGCTCCTCTCGCTTCGGCTTCGAACGGTGAACTAGCTCTATTTCTTTAAATACATGCTCCTAACATCTTCCGGTGTCATTTCTGATAAGGCAAGCACTAATCGCCATTCCGGTTCCTTTGTCAAAAGACGCATCGAAATTGCCTTTGAACCCATTCTTGGGTGGTATTTTCCATGCATCATCTCTAGCCTTACTTCCAACCTTGAGGTTTCTCCTTATAGCTGAGTACCAGTAGGTGCCGATCTCGCAATATTCTCAAAAATCTTTTCCCACGGCTGAATTGATTTCCCATGAAACACTTCATTCACCGTCATCCATGCTGATTCCATAACAACCACATCATAATTAAGGAATTCCGCTTTCTGTTCCCCCGAGATTGGAAAATTATCTGATGGAGTTATAATCCCTTTTAACCATCTATAAATGGACCAAGCCTGGGATACTTCAATCTTGAACTTCCATTTAGATGAGAACCACAATGCTTTAGAGAAAGGACACTTGAGGAAATTGTGCTCCATAGTTTCCCTCTCGCTATTACAGAGTATACACCTTTCATCATCAATTGGAAAATATTTTTGTAATCTGCCTCTTGTTGGGATTGAGTCTGAAATAAGTCTCCATATGCGATTGTGTAAGTTTGAATGCCATAACTTACTCTACCCAGCTTTGTCAAATTTTGAAGTCATACCGTAATCATAAGCCCTTTCTTGGTTTACCGATCTATAAGCTGATTTCACAATAAATTTTCCCTGACTTGGAGGGAAACCATACCAGAGAGTCATGTTCCTGTGAAGGAATAATTTTGGTGATTGCATTCACAATGTCTTGGGTGAACAAACGATCCAACAAGCTTTATTCCAAATACTACTGTTCTCAATCAAGAGTTCTCCCACCTTCTGGTAATCAACATGGCATGCTTGATCACGCGGAAAACTATGATTTTCCAAATCAGGTATCCATAAGTCATTCCAAATATTTGCTTCCGAATTTACGCCCACTTTGATCACACACCCTTTTCTCAAATCCTTTATGGAATCCAAAATACTAGCCCAAATCCAAAAAGCTCCAGTAGCTTCTCTTTCCATACTTAGCAAATCCCTTCCTTTAAGATACTTAGCCTCAAACAACTTGACCCATATCTTGTTTGAATCATTTACAATCTGTCATCCAAGTTTTGCCACCATAGCCCTATTTACATCAATAGCCCTTATGAATCCCAATCCCCTCCACTTGTTTTGGATTGCAGATGGAGTCCCAAGACTTTAGGTAAAGATGTCTCCCTGAATTTTCTTTGAAGCCCCACCATAAATCATACCTTGTTATACAATCCAATTTATCGCAAATAGACACATGTAACATGTAACTCTGCATTAAGTGTAAGGGCATGGAATCACTGATTTAACCAAAATACTTCTTCCTGCTTGTGATAGAGTTGTCAATTTCCAGCTAACCATCTTACTTCTTACTTTTTCGACAATTAGGTAGGATGTCTTATGACCGCACTCCCCAAAATCAAGCACAGCTCCAAGGCATATTTTCCTCTCTTGTGCCACATTTTTGCTAAAGTGTATAACCGACTTCTCCTTATTCACCACTTGACCAGACCATTGGCAAAATTTGTTTATACATTCCATTACTTCATTTGCCTCGTTCACCTCGGCCCTGCAAAAAATAGTTACATCATCAAACATCAAATGTGATATCTCCGGACTAGCCCTACAGATTTTTATGCCAGGAATTTTCTTAACACTATCGGCCAAAGACAGTAATATTGACAAAATATCAAGCGCAAAAGTAAAGAGAGTCGGTGAAATGGGATCGCCTTGTCTCAAGTCCCTAGAAGGTTTAAACATGCCATGAGGAGAACCATTTATAAGAATAGAGAAAGACGAGCTAGAAATACATTCATAGATAAGATTAATGAATTTATCAGAAAAGCCATGAAGAGATAAATTCTTAACAAGAAAGGCCCACTCTACCCTATCATAATGACAAAATGTCTTATTAGAGACGCACAAAAAATAATTGGGACAGAAACTGCTCATACAATCAATTCTAGACTGGATTTCTGATAGATTAAAAACTAAGTATCCTTCTATTGAAACGAGAGATCTGATCTTTTGGCATCCTGAGTTAGGGTAAATATATACTTCGGTGATGAAGACGCAAGTCATTTGTTCAACATCGCAAACTCTTTACACTATCCCTTTAGGTTTTGGGCATTGGGTGTAAGAGGAAGGTAGCCAAGGAAATTGCAGAGATAAATATAATTGTCACCCTGTCCTAGATCTTGAAAGTTTTACTCGATTCTGTTGTTTATCATAAAATCGATAGAGAATGCAGTTCCCTAACAACCTACTAGAATTTGAGGAGTGTTAATTTAATCACCTAGTTAAATGAACATATTCCAAACTAGCACTGGATACACAGAGTACAATTTAGCAAATCCAACTGTTTTTTCTGCAAGCCAAAAGTACAATACTGAAAAAGAGAAATAGCATGAAAATGAAGGGAACCCAAAGAACTTTATTAAATGAGTGAAAACAGGATTTCCCTTCAGAAAGGCGGCCTTGAACTAGTTGGACTGGATTCACCACAGAGAGGGGTGCCGGGTGGGACCTACTACTTTAACTAAAAGTATACAAGCTAAGAAAAAAATTACTAGCTAAGAAAAGTTGTTCTCAGTGAAATTAAAACTAGAATTTGAGTGTTTATCACCAAGCAATTTAGCAATCAAGAAGCTAGCAACCTGGCATTACGGATTAGGTAGAATGAAAGGAAAACATACACAGTGTCAGTTGGAATGACTCCTACAGCTCCTTCCTTCAGCAGTTTGACAACAGGATCCAACTTCCAAGAGTCCGACCCAGATGGATCAACTTCAACGCAGAGCAAACCACCCTCCTGATAAGTACAAACATCCATTCAGCATCTCTATCCCTATAATACCAGTTCGGATCTTATGTAACACTCTTTGAAACACTCTAATCGTAGAAACTTATGTTCATATATCATAAACTAAACAAAATAAACCTTAGTGTGAACACGAGTATAATAGGAATGTTACCGAGTATTACGGAGGATCTGATAACACTAAAATTTTATTCATATATCATAAACTAAACAGCGTAAACTTAATTGTGACCACGACTATAATTAGGAATATTACAGAGTATACGGTGACGGTGTGCTTTAATACTAGCGTATTTATATTCAGTTTAAGCACAATCCCGATACAAAATTTTCACTTTTGAGTTTCAGATAGTCTCTCACAAACAAATAATTTACTTTTACACTCACCAAAACTGAAATTCTCGAACAAAAAGTCAATCCAAATACACTTATTAAGTCCAAAACCTTCAGAACGCCAAATTTTAATTTTAATGGTGGTTTTTAAGACGGAACGTAGAATTGCGCGGGAAAATAGAAGACAGTACCAAAAGATGATGGAGATTAGAACCTTAGTAAAGCGAGGAGCTGAATATTTAAGGCGCTTGGGGCTCCTTTTAGCGACGGAGAACACCGTGGAAGGACGGAAATTATGTTCCATATTGACGTTCTGGAAAGACACGTGGCTTGGTAGAGGATGATTAACTGACCTCCGGAATGAAAGGAACAGTGCAGCTCCGCCGCCGGCAGATGATTTCACCGGCACCGACATTTTACTAGTCGGAGAAGTGCTGACGGAACAAGAAAGAGATATTTATGGAAGTTAGAGACTTGTACAACTGAAACTTCCAGTGGTCCAGCTAGCCTAATAGTATAATAAGTAACGAACAATCCGGTGGATATACCGAGTGTTTCGGACTTAAAACGACATCGTGGGATAATTGGAACTCTGTTCAGGATTCTGTACTATTATGGGCCGTGGAGTCGAGTGGGATGTGTAAAAGAACAGGGCCTGGTTAATTTTTTCTTCGTGACTCATTTTAGTTACCAACATTTGACTCGATTAATTCAATTACATTTTTGAAAAATTAATAGATGTTTTGAAAATATACGTTTATTACTTTTGTATATCAAACTCAAGATGTATAATTTCGAATGGATGATTGAACACACATCACTTGATTGAGATGCTGATTATCTTAATTGATTTGTTAACAGCTTGAATTACCTTAATTCATTTTTCTCCCCTTAACAGAACCAAATCTTACACTTTCTTATGCACATTTAATATGATAGTTAAGTGTATTACTAGAACTCATAAGCTCTTTTTTTTAGAGGAAAAAACGTATTATAAGTTGAAGATGACAATGGCTAATGCTTTTTATGGCAAAAACCTTTTTTTTTTTTTTGGTGTAAAGAGAAATATATAAACGCAAACTCCCTAGCCCGTAGGGATAGGGACAAAGTTATATAAAGAAGTCCCTATCTAGTGATACCTCATGTCCATATCCCAGCCACTATAAGGCTAACAAAATGTTGAATATGGATTGAGGTATCTGAAATAGTCCTATTACAAAAATCCCCACGGGCATCCCCCGCCACTAAGTGGCTAACAAATGAGGGTAAAGAGTCAAAAGTAGAATAAACAGAGGATGAAAGACGTCCTCCAGCTTTTGCAAGCCAATCAGCACAAGCATTGGCTTCCCTGTAGATATGCGACATACTAAATTCCGGTATCAGCCGGAGGAGTGCCCTGCAATCAGAAATTAGCGTAGAACAATGGTGAGTACTAACATCAGCATTGGAAATAAGATCAATTACGACTTTAGCATCTAGTTCAATCGCTAGTTTCTGAGCGTGAATATTGATAGCAAGTTTGAGCCCATCTCTAAGAGCCCATAATTCGGCCGTATTATTAGTGCAGTTACCCAGTTTTCGGTAAAACCTTTATGATAACCTAATATACCATATTGTCAACAACGTATTTAACCGGAGCTGAACACAGATATCTGTGTTCAGCTCCGGTTAAATACGTTGTTGACAATATGGTATATTAGGTTATCATAAAGGTTTTTGCCATAAAAAGAATTAGCCATTGTCATCTTCAACTTATAATACGTTATATATGTATATATATATATATGTGGTGAAATAGGGTATAAAAAGTTTGGGTGGATTCGGCTCCGCTCACCGCCACTAGTCAGGGCAAGCCCTAGGGACCATAGGTTGCTGACAAGGGTACTCACAGATCACCACCAACACAGTCTTCACGTCGATAGCAGAAACTGAACACTTGACCTTTGTAAAGACGTGCCAAATTCTTACCAACTGAGCCAACTTGTGTTGGTTGAACACAGATATTTGTAATGATGAAACCAACATTAATATTATTGAATAATTGAAGGTCAAATACTTAACGTTTTTTAATTGAGCGACAAAAATCAAAATCTGCAATAATTTAAAAAGTGCCAATGCGTTTTACCCTTTTTTTCAAATGTAAAATCTTCAATGTAAATTTCACCTCCTTGCTTGCAAATAACATACTTATAAAAGCAAAATTTGATAAAGCAAAAACTAGTCTGATACACTCGACACAAAAAATTTTAAAAAAATGTCAATAGAGTGATAAAATTATATTTATTGCAAAAAAAAATTCTTATTTTGCTAGGTATAGTTATTGATTGAAATTATAGTGTCCATCGTTAATAGCAAATACTAATTTTATTATTGCAGAAACTTTTATTTTATTTTATATTTGGAAAATTATATTACAACTTTCTGAATAAAAAGAAAAAGAATATTAAAGGCACGCAATCATGCCAAAGTGATTAAGAATGGTGTTATTAAAATGTCAAGGTCTCCATCTTAGGGGACATTACAACTAATACTATATACTTTTCACATATATTCTACCAAACAAGCTGGATCCTCAAATATTATTCACCAAAAAAAATAAAAAAAAGAAGAAGCTGGATCCTCGAATCTACTCACAAAATTGGGCACAATGGATGTAGACTCCTTAACTTTATTAGAAAGGGAATTTCTAACCCATTTTAAAATACCAACCACATTCCTCTCAACACTTGTTTTTTCGAAAATTATATTAAAAAAAACCAATTGTTTTCCTATATTAACCATTAAAATAATGCATAAGTCGAAATTGAATATGATTTATATTGATTAATTATAAATATTCGACGAAATTTGACTCTACTACACAAGTTAACATCTTACTCCTATGAGTAAGGAGGTTATCATTGCATTTTTCTTTTTAAGTTTTATACGAGAAAAATGTAATCATTTTATATAGTAGACATTTAATATAGAATTTGAAAAAAAAGAAAAAAGAAAAATAATTAGACAAAAAATAATTGTGAAACACTGTGTCCAAATATCAATGTCAAGAAGCATAGTCCTAAACAGACAATTTCCTACTTAACTTAACTCATTATTATTTTTTTTTGAAATCCGGATGAGTGCTTTTATTAAGGAATCAAAAGGCGATCGTTAAAGATCACAGCCATTATAGATAAGGAAAAAACCTATCCCATAATATGGAAGAAAAATCATGACCACAATTAGTTAGATAATGAGTTACTTGATTAAAAGAGCGCGAAACGAATCAAAGGATTGAAGAGATAATTTAGCCATCTCATAAATGGAACCCAACTGTGAATAGTCCAAATCCGGACAGCAAAGGTGATTGATTAACCACTTCCATACAATCAATCCCCTTCCAAAGCCAACATGCGAAGGCCAAATAGAGAAGCCAATTTCATCCCCCTCTATTTATATGAATGCTAGGAGTTCTCCGTGAGTAGCGCTTAATTAATACACAACCGAATACAGCGACACCTTTAAAGCAAGCTAAAGGGGTTCCGAATGTACATGGAGCAGATTGAACTCCAGATTTGCAGCACAATTAATTGCCTCAGTACCCCCCATGGAAGTTATCTTAACTCATTATTAAAAGGAAAGTAATAATGGGACAAAGAAATTCAAAAGGAAAGGTTAGATAAATTGCAAGAAGATGAGAGTAGATACCTTCACCAATCCAATAAATTATGAGTATTTAAGGGGGGGAAATTGATTAGATTATAATTTTGTAGGATAAGCATGTAAATCATAACACATTCAAAATACATTAAATTCAATAATTTGCTTTTGAAATACTAGGAAAGAATTAAAAAATTCGCCACTTTTTAACCAGGTGATGAGTATGAGTGGAAGGCACTGAACAAATTTAGTAGTGTAATTAGATGAGTAGTTTTATCTTGGTAGGCTTCTAAGTTTAAAACCTACATGCAAGCCAATCAATACAATACACGTATGATTATCCATTCTCTTTCTTATGTGTACTGCACTAATTCGTTTAGATGTAACTTATAAACTTAGTAGCCTACCAAGATAAAAAATTTCGTAATTAGATAGGCCCAACTTATTTTATTGCATTTTTTTGCTAATGCGTACTAATTGCATTCAGAGCAAATTCAGCATTTAGACTTTGAAAGAAACGAGGGCAAATACTATTTTTTTAGGGGAAGGATGAGGAGGAGCTGGCAAAGTTTAATTTTTTATATTAATTAAGCCATATTAGACTAATTTGTAAGATCACGCCCTATTCACTTGCCCAGTAGCTAAAGATGTTTGGGATCAGACCGTCTTCAATACAATCATTATCACGTCAAGGGACACATTTCCCTCTTGTCTTATCCCTGTTTTATGGGAAAGGAGGAAGTTGTAACCCCCTTTATTTATATTGCATGGAACATATGGTGCAATAGGAATAAATATGTTTTTGAAGGAAAGATGAAGCCGCATGATGAAATTGCGAACGTTGCAATGGTTTGTGCAGCAGAGTTTAGAAGTATTTACGCCTCTTCTATTGGCCAAGACCAAGGCCATGGCCCGGAAATGCTACCTACTCATTCTCAGATTCGGTACATGCTAACAGGGAAGGCAAAGATGTTTATTACAGATAATTTATGCTAGGTACCACGGATTCTTGCTAACAGGCCGGTCAGTCCAAAAATATGGAAACCCCCGGATTTCAGTATGCTTAAACTAAATGTTGACGGCTCTTGGAAAGATAGCACAGGTGGTATTGGTGCTATTATCCGGAACAATGAAGGAGCATTCATAGCTGGGTTTGCAAATCACCTCAGCATTACACCCAGTCCCGAACATTCAGAAGCTATGGCTCTCCTCGAGGGTATTAAGTTTGCTGCTTCCAATGGTTATCAAATACATCTTATAGAAAGTGATTGCAGAGCGCTGATCACCGGCATACACAATGAAGACGAAGATTTGTCGCCCATTGGTCTTTTATTAGTCTTATTAAGGAAGTCCAGGGAATTAGGTTAGCCGATATATCATATGTTCATAGATTGTGTAATTCATCTGCTGATGTATTGGCTAAATATGCTATGAGGTCCAGAACCTCATCTCAATGGTTTGGAGATCCTCCGGATTTTCTCCTACCACAACTTTTTTCTGATATTAAATAAATATCCAGCTTTTTTGTTCAAAAAAAAAAAAAAGACTAATTTGTAAGATACTGATAAACTAGACTGGAGATTACACACACCCTTTTTTTTGCTAAATATTACACACACCCCTTCAACTTCATTCCTGCGCGAATGGGAATTTTATTTCACGAATTTTTTTTTTTTTTGCTGAATAAGAAAATTTTCATTAATCACAAAATAGCCGAAACTATTACAATCAAAGGAAAATCTAAAAATATAAGAAAATAAAAGTTATACAATGATCTAGAAAATCATGATAACAGACAAAAAAACACACCCAAAAAAACTTGGATGGTTATGAAATATTACTAATAAAACTAGCAAACTAAACAAATACATAATCTTTTTCTTCGCAGCATATTCATCGCAATCTTTGAACCACATAGACAAGAGAATATCACTTACAATATCTTCCGTAGGGATCGACAATTTATAGGAGCATGAGCGTATCAACCGTCCTACAAATTGCCTCGGAAAGATGTAGAAATTTGATAAAGGCCTCATATCAAGTTCGGGTTGAACGAATCCTTTTAGAAAGATAAAAAATAAGTCTAGATTTGTGAAAATCTGAGACAGATCTAACCTCTGTGTCTTGAAACTTGAAGAAAAATATTTTGAAAAAAAAATTTCAAACACGTGGCAATGTCGTAAATGTTTGTAAACATTTGGGGGCATTTGTAGATAAGTCCCAAAGTATAAAATGAAAGATCTCCGGTAAGCTGCTCAGTCCTATCTGCCGCATCTTCCGCCTAGGAGATAAAGGTCCGACTTTCTCTCTCTAAAACACACTTCTGCTTTCTCTCACTAGACTTTATTTTTTAACTTCATATCTTTGGAATCCATAAATCTTCCTGTCTGATTTGTGATATTATTAAGTTTTAAGGGATTAATTGAGTTTAATTTTGCATGTTTCTCGAAATTTTAAGAGTGAGTGTAGATTTTGTAAAAAATATTTTGACTGTTTTGTTTTTTGTGGTGATTTTGCATGCATTTTACTAGTTCATTTTATTATTATTGTTTTTTGTAATTAGCTACATTGAGATTCTTGAACTTTGTCCAGGTGTAATTATGAATTTGTCTTAAGAAATCATGTTTTTTTCTTGCAGGGTGTGATTTTCTTGTGAGTATTTTGTAGCATTATTATTAGTAAAGTTGCCAAAATAATCACTTTGAGCTTAGTTTTAGTTGAACCCAAATTGAATGTCTGACTTTCCTATGTAAAATAAATAAAAGAGCGTGCATTCAATTTGTGTCTGAGGTAGTATACCCTAGGCCCTTAATTTCATTTTCAATTTGCGTCAGCAGATGAATATTATACTGTAGTTTGAACCTAATTACACTTGACCTCCCATAGAGTTATTACATGGTTGTATATTCAGATTCTTTGTAGTTTTGTTTTCTATTAGGGAAAAAATAATAATAAAGAGGTTTGCTTTGGGTGGAGGGAGTATTTAGCAAACGATAGCAAAAGTTCACTTCTTTGTTGGATTTTCTTTACCCAGGTGTAAAGAATGGTATTTAGTACAATTTCTCCTTAAGCGGGACGATGCAGAAAACAAAATGAATGATTCGAAAAGCTTCATGTATAAATTCTACCGGGATTTTCATAAAAAGGAACTATTGGTAATTGTAGTGAATTGGATGCCTTTTGTGTTTTTACCTTTTCCGACACTGATATTTTCTGTAGTGTCTCTACTATATAAGTTTCTACCAAGTTTTCTGCTTATCGACACATTCAGTACTCTTTATGATCATTTTACCATTTTCAGGATGTTGTGGCTGTTTAAATTTTGCTCTTGGATGCTAACTGATATTAGCTTTTGTTAACATTACTTTTTAGTTTATTCATCATGGAGATGATGAGCAGCTATTGGCAGTTAGGTGATGAACTTCGAGGACAAGCCAAAGTTTCTGAGGATCACAAGTGGTTAGTGGCTGCTTCTAAGTTGGCTGAACAGACTAGGTCAAAGGGCGAGCGGAGGAATAATCTTGATCTCTCAAAGGGCTCTGCTGAAATGAGGCCTAGAGATAATTTTGGGTATCAAGAAGAGAACAAGTTTGAAAGCCTTACCTTTAACATGATGAATTTGGACACAAAGATGACAGATGGTTTAAGCAGAAGTTCCATGGGAAATGCTATGTATAATATGAATGCTTTGTATCAAAAGCATGCTTCCAACAATATTGGGAATATGTCCGGAAGCAAATATAATATCAACATCAACAAGAAGGAATCCAACAACAACAACAATAACCACAATGATGTTGCCAATCCAAACAATGGAATTGACAAAAGATTCAAGACATTGCCTGCTGCAGAGACGCTTCCGAGGAATGAGATTCTTGGTGGATATATCTTTGTCTGCAACAATGACACGATGCAAGAGGATTTGAAGAGACAACTCTTTGGTAATCATGCATGTTGCTTTTTAATCTTAACTAGTTCCACTTGATGAAACTTATCTATTCATTTTAGGTTTTAAATTCACAGTTAATCAATAACTTGGGTGAAGGGACTTGGAGTCCTTAAGCCAAAACTGCTTATTATTTACTTTGTCTAGGGGTTCCATTCAAAATCTGGAGTAACTCTCGTTATGTTAACTTTTACCAATTTTCTCATATATTGATATAGCAAAATGGATGAAGGTAAAAGTATGAAATGAACAAATTTTGTATCCTTTAGAATATTCAATTTGAAGAATAAAATGAAATGAGATTAGCTTATGGAGGTATCTTCTGTCCTATCTAGTTTCTTTGTTGGTTATTGTGTCATCTGGATTATTGAGTGTTTAGGAGATCTTAAGCTGTAGGCTTCTGCTTAGTTTCCGGTGTAGTGTTAGAAATCCTGCTTATGGATGTACTACGATTCTAAATAATACTCAAGTGTGCAGAAACGAATATGTGCTCATTTAACGTTTGTTCTTTTGTAGGTTTACCACCAAGGTACAGAGACTCAGTGAGGGCAATAACCCCTGGCTTGCCACTATTTCTCTACAACTATACCACTCACCAGTTGCATGGTATTTTCGAGGTCTGTTACATTTTCTCCACTTTCATTTAGGAAGTCAAAGCATAAAGTGCTCATCTGCTGAACTGTTATCATAGGCTAAGTTAGCATCAATCCTTGTGGGGATATCAAAAGACATAAAATATGACACAGGTGCAGTTTCAGGAGTAGTGGCAACTGTCAAGGCTTCTCGTGTATTCTTTTGCTGCTGTTTCTAAGAACTAGCTTGAATTCTTGGCTGCGAGTCACAAATTCATAATAAAATGTATTGGTTAAATCAATCACTTGTGTCAGGCAGATTTAATATGTTTTTATTTATTTTTATCAGTTAAAATCTGGTATTTGGGAATATCTTTCCTGTGAGTATTTTTCCTGTTGGATCTATATATTTAGTCGGAAAAGCCTAGTCTAATTTTTTTTTAAAAAAAAAAACTCATTGGTGCAGGCAGCTAGTTTTGGGGGTTCAAACATAGATCCAACTGCTTGGGAAGATAAGAAGTGTAAAGGGGAGTCAAGGTTCCCTGCTCAAGTAAGCTTGGTTATATCAACTTATGTATTTGTTTGGTTGATATATTTTCCTTGTTTTGGTTGTTCACATTTTTCTTTACCAATTAGGTGAAGATCTGTATAAGGAAACTTTGTAAACCATTGGAGGAAGATGCTTTTAGACCAGTCTTGCATCATTATGATGGACCCAAGTTTCGTCTCGAGTTGTCTGTACCTGAGGTATGCCTGAAAATCTGTAATACAAGAATTCTATTGTGTGATGATATCTTTATTTTTAGCCCGAAAAGTGACACATTTTCTTATATTTCTGATGATACAGACCCTGGACTTGTTAGATCTCTGTGAACAAGCTGGCGTCTAGAGTTTCTTGCTGCCGCCTACCAAGCACTTGAGCAAATGGCAGTAGTCTTGTGAATGTGTAGGATCGATTGAAGTTTGTTTCAGCTGTGTGCCCTTCCACAGATTTTCCGTAGAGCGCAAGCTTGGGAGCCAAAGTCTGGTTGTGAAATGTTGCCAAGTGACCAGCCAAATAAAATGTATTTGTGTTCTTTTTGAAGATATCCTGCAAGTAGTTTAAAGAGTTTGATTAAGTAGTCTTGTGTTGAACAAGAACTATGCATATGTAATGGTCAAGTCCTCTAAAGATGACTACCAAAATTATTTTCCTTGTGTAATCCATCAGTTTCCCATTAGTGGAATATTTATGTTTAAGCATGGCTCTAAGTACATAGTCACTTTATTTATTTATTTCTTTTTTGTTCGACTGTACTAGCCTTCCTTGACTATAAAAAAATAAAATCAATAGTTATTCCTGTAATTAGCATATTATTACATTCATTGCATTGCCTGGTCTTGTTATTCTCCCAATACAACAAGTTTCATATCAGAATTTTCCATACAACAAATGGAGATAAGTCTGCCATCCTATATTTTGATTCTGATACCAAAACCACAGTAGCCACTTCCATCGACTAAACTAAGAAGGACAACAATTACATAAATCTCCTTCGTGAACCAATACGCAACAGGATATGCACATCCACTGGACAAGGAGATGAATAACACCATTCACGCTTTATCTACATCGACACACTAATCTAAACGCAAATGATAAAGAGTAGCTGAAACGAGAAATGATCTTATTCTTTGTAGCAGCTCAGCTTTTACAGAAGCTGCAAGGAAACAAAAAATAGCATATTACCAACCATCACATCCAATGCCAAATGAATAACTTATCAGAATACTCGGAAACAAAATGGAAAATGCCAGCCTAGGTCATTAGCCAATGGAGCAAAATATATTTAGCAATCAAATTGACAACTTGCAATTATAAAACAATGATGAACCTGTCCAACTTGACAATTATTCCACAGGTATGGTATGTCATAGCAGTATACTGAAATGTGAGCACTGAAAAGAACAACCGGAGATCTTACCTCTTCCTTTTGCAATACAAAACAATGATGAACCTAGCCCAACTTAAGGGGCCAACGAGTCAAGTATGTACTTGTTAAGTGTGGATCTGATCTATGGCAGTAAAAGAACTCCAAGGAATAAACCAGTTGGACTAACCAAAGTTTCCTATGACTCTCCTAATTGGTCTTCCAGTCATGATCTACCGGGTCAGTTTCAAACACATTTTCCTTATGCCCACTCAGCTCAGGCTCGAGTTTCTGAAACCATTTTGAAAGGTCATTATCAAGGTTTTATAATGTGAAAGACGAGGCAAACCCAATTTTTTTAAGGCATACACACTGCACAAGGTCCTAGTTAGCATATGTTGTACGTTTTATATCTTTTGAGCATGTAATTGAATAACTAATTTTGCTTATGAACATCAAATGCGTGATTTCATAGTAAAACTCATTAGTTTATGTAATTACTATTCTAGTTGTCCCTAGTTTTATGTAAGCTTCTTTACAATGAAATAAAACTAGTATGATGTTTGATTGATGATTATGTTTTACTAATCATATATAATGAATGCAAATCATATCATAGATGTAATGTGTTGAGATATATTCTATCGGACGTGATTCGTTAATTAAGAGGGGCAATCTCGTTATTAGAGTAAAAATTGCTCTTGCATGATCAAAACTCCTCTGGCAGTATCACTGCCCTAAATGTTTTCGGTATCGATAAAAAATATTTTCGGGTAATTCTCACGTTTTTTAGTGTATCTTAAAAGTAAAATATATGGTCCGCGTTTTAGTAAGGTCAAACTTGACACCTTTCCATAACTTAATCTAACATCTACTAATTTAGCAAAAAAAAATCTAACATCTATTAATTCACATATCTTAATTTGCATGATAAATACATTGCACTCATACAGAGTGGTCTTACGAATGAAAGAAACAAGTTTTTTTCTTTTCCTTTTTTCATTTTTAGCAAATATTCGTCTTAATATTTATTCTTATTTAATCTCAATTGGAATATTAGAGTTGTTATTAGACACCAATCAACCAATAATCATAAAAAAATAAGGCGTGGTGACACTTTTTTCCTTTTCAGGAATAAGGGGTAGTAACTCGACGAATTATAACTTTAACTATTTTTTAACTTATCAGGGTTCGAGCAGTGATATTAATTAATTTATTTTAAACATCAAACAATAAAAATGGTAATATAATGTAAATGAATAAATAAGTTGATTTGATCTAATAATTAATCATTTAAATTTGTAAATAGTCATTCTAATTAGATAAATATTTATTTTTAAATAAGTGAATAGTTATTTTATAATTGTTGAATCAAGAATAACATGTTATATATCGGTATTTATTTATTCGTCGCGGAAAAAAAAATGTTGATAAAATGAGTATATCGGGCCCTATTTAAATTGAACTCAGAACTGGGCCCTGGCCCACAATTGAAGAGCGAGAGAAAGCTGTAGAGAGAGAAATAGCAGTGAGCAAAGAAAGTGATGAGTGCAGCCAGTCATTCAGCGGTTCTTCTTCTTCTTCTTCTTCATTTCCTAAGTCGTGTTTGGACGAACAAAACACGAAATTCATCATCTTTGTAAGCCTTATTTTCAACTATTTTTCTTGTGAATTTTTAGGCGTTACAGTTTTTCCATTTTTTCGGAATTTTTTTTTGGGGTATTATTATTCCCTAATCAGGGCTTTCCTTGCTCGATTAGGGAATTTTCTTGCCAATTCTCTTCATTTTCTATGTTTTGGTGCTGTTACGGATTCCAATTTAAGGTTTAATTCAAGTTCAGATAGTTAGGGTTTTAGTAGCTTCGGTTTTATTTAATTTAGGATTTTTTGTTTTTGTTTTTTTCTTCTTCTTAGATTGGGATTTCTTGTTGTAATTGTATCAGTAATTAAAAAAATTGCAATCTTTTGGGGTATTGTGAATTTTTTGTTTGGATCAATCTGAAAAAGGTTTAAGTATCTCTGTTGTGCATACGAGAGAGAGTTTGTGATTTATTCAGGTGTTTACCGGGCGAGTAAATTAGCAGCTCTTTAAGTTTAGGAAAAGTTATTATTATGTCTATGAATAACAGTAATGCTCCTAAGAATATTGGGGGTTCATCCCCCTTTGTCAACACTATACCTGCGAATCCGAATGCAGCTTCTCACCTACAGTCGCAAGCCCAACAAGTTGGGTCTGGCTTTCCTGGGCAATTTAATCTGTCTCAGCTCTCTGTAGCTCAGGCTCAAGCCTTTGCCCAAGCACAGTCCAAAGCTCAGGCTGCTCACGCTCATGCTCAAGCTCAAGCGCACACTCAATTCCAAGCCCAATTACAAGCTCAAGGCATATCTCTTGGCGGCCAGGTACATGCTGGCATTGCAAATTTTGGTTCAGATTCTCCTGCCTTATCAGGAAGTGCAGGTATGAAAAGGCTGCCACAGAAACCGCCTGTACGTCCGCTAGGCATTTCAAATACTAACAGTCCTTCTCCGATGAGGAACATGGAACTTTCAGCTGCGGCTCGTAGGAAGAAGCAGAAGTTCCCAGAGAAGCAGTTGCAAGAAAGAGTTGCAGCTATTTTGCCTGAATCTGCCCTTTACACCCAGCTCCTTGAGTTTGAGGCTCGTGTTGATTCTGCTCTGGCAAGAAAGAAAACTGATATTCAAGAGGCAGTTAAGAATCCACCATGTATCCAGAAAACCCTTCGGATTTATGTGTTTAACACATTCGCGAATCAGGTTCGTACAATTCCTAAGAAGCCAAATGCAGAACCGCCAACCTGGACTCTGAAAATTATAGGGAGAATTCTGGAGGATGGGATGGATCTAGATCAGGCTGCTATGTTTCAGAAAACAAGCTCCATGTACCCAAAGTTCTCTGCTTTCTTCAAGAGAGTCACGATAACTTTGGACCAGAATCTGTATCCTGACAACAGTATGATAGTATGGGATAATGCTAGGGCAGCTGGACCTCATGAAGGATTTGAGGTCAAAAGAAAAGGAGATCAAGAATTCTCGGTCCACATAAAGTTGGAAATGAATTACATGCCTGAAAAATATAAGCTTTCACCTGCTTTGATGGAGGTGCTTGGAATTGAAGTTGATACACGGGCAAAAATTATATCAGCCATCTGGCATTATGTTAAGGCTAGAAAACTTCAGTGCCATGATGATCCTTCTTATTTCAATTGTGATCCTCCACTTCATAAAGTATTTGGACAAGGGAAGGTTAAATTCACTACGGTGACGCAGAAGATATCCCCCCATTTGTCTGAACCTCAACCTATACATTTAGAGCACAGGATCAAACTTTCTGGCAATAACCCTGCAGGAACTGCATGTTATGACGTGTTAGTTGACCTACCCTTTCCAATACAGAGGGAATTGAACACTTTGCTGGCCAACACCGAAAAGACCAAGGAGATTGATGCCTGTGATGAAGCAATTTGTGCTGCTATTAGGAAGATCCATGAACACAGGAGACGAAGAGCATTCTTTCTTGGTTTCAGCCAGTCACCAGTAGAATTTACAAATGCTTTGATTGATTCCCAGAACAAGGATCTGCAGCTTGTATCAGGGGAAACTAGTCGTAATGCTGAGAAAGAGCGTCGATCAGAATTCTACAACCAACCATGGTATGTTCAGTGTTTCTTCATCTTTGAAATTCTGCACTTGAAGCTTTAAGTTTACTTAAGTTGTTTTTTCTTTTAAGTTTTTCTCTGGTATGCACCACTACTGTAGGAGTTCTAATACTAGACACATGTGGGCTTGACAAGACCTTTTGAAATTATTGCGTGGTTGATATTGCTAAGGTTGAAATCTCATGATAATCTTAAGGTTGAGCACACACATCCATTGCACATCTATAAATTGATGTAAAAGGAGCTGTGCTAGAATTTGGTATATATGAACTTGGATTTTCATTTTTCTCTGGTATGCACCACTACTGTAGGAGTTCTAATACTAGACACATGTGGGCTTGTCAAGACCTTTTGAAATTATTGCGTGGTTGATATTGCTAAGGTTGAAATCTCATGATAATCTTAAGGTTGAGCACACACATCCATTGCACATCTATAAATTGATGTAAAAGGAGCTGTGCTAGAATTTGGTATATATGAACTTGGATTTTCATTGGGAGATGATGCTTTTGCAATTTTCTTTAATAAATGGATATTGAGTCCTTATTGTCTGCTATGTGCGTAATAGGGTTGAAGATGCTGCGATACGTTACCTGAATAGGAAGCCGCCTGCAGATGCACCTTGAAACACATGAATACTGATGGCATCTGACTTTGCAGCAATTAAGTACGCGGGTGATATTTGTGACTCAGGGTTTTGAAGAAGTTGGTAATTTACTTCTGACTAGCATCTTTCGAGGAAGGAAAGAACATGAAGGAGAGATTTATAGACCTGCAAAGCAATTTTCTTGTACTTTCTTTTTCATTCTTACATTGAAGGTAGTAAGTATTATGGCGCTCTTAACAACTAGAGATTCTGTTGAGACTAGAAGTCTAATGAATCCATTACTTGGAAAGCGTAGAAACAGATAAAATGTAGGTGATATGAGATGATGCTAATGTTGTTAATTGGGGGGTGGGGGTGATTCTTGGATGTTTCTGAAGCTCTCAATTTCAGCTTCTAATTTCTTCATACTTGAAATCTTCAGAGTTGTGCTTGCAGAAACAAAAATTCCAACCTTCTTATATTATTCTCTCTTTTATCTTACTTCTGCTACATTGGCTTTTCTTTTTAAGAGGGAAGGTGTGCCCTACGTTTTGTCCTTTTTTATTTGCTGCAGATTAGATTAGCCTTGAAGGAGTATTTATTATTCACAATGGCTTTTTTTTTCTTTCAGTAGTATTAGAGAAATTAATCTCTCGTATACTGGATGAAGCAAGTTTGTCTACCAGCTATCTGTTTGGTATTGCTTCGAGTCATGATTAGGAAATGCTTATATTTTAAAGAGAAATGTTATATTTTAAAGAGAATAGTACAAGGAGTTTTACAGAGTGATTAGTTGGTGCTTGAGATTTACATTGTTATTTGAGAGGCAAATTGGCATTCTGGGTCCAAAAATAATTTATCATTTAGAAGTCGGGTTCAGAAAGTATTTTTTCAACAGCTTCTATCCTAAAATAATTTATGATTGGTGCACTCTGTCCTTTGTCAAAAAAAATTCAAAGTCAACTGTTACTTTAAATTTTGAATTTGGTCACCCAAAAAGTATCAGGGGTATTTTTAGAAATTCACATATTAAAAGCACTCTCCCCCTACCTCCTAACCCACCCATTTACCTCAGCCCAAATCCCTCCTAACACGTCCCCCCCCCCCCCCCCCCCCCCCACCCCCCACTTAGGCTCCCGACAACACTCTTCTTCTTCGCCGACAACCACCGCAGCGCATAAGGTAATGAAAAAATGATTGGCCATAGCTGGTTTGAAATTGAGCATAAGGTTCATGTATTCGCAGTTAATGAAGTGAAACATCCAAATTTTGAATTGATTAAGAAAAAGAACAGGAATTTCTGAGACGGAGGCAAGTGAGGACGGCGAAGAGACCAAGGCCACCGCCAATAGTGAAACCTTTAACAGAAGCAGTGAAGATTCTCCATAATAAGTTATGAATGAAAATACTTAACGAAGAGTACTACATGAAGGGAAAATAGATCACAAAATATAACCATGAAAATTTACCAAAAAAATCCCTAATCGATCAGTACTCTGCACGCAAAAATTCTAATTTTTTTTAATATTAAATCTATTTAGCAATTGAAACCTGAAGGTATAACCCCGTTAAAATTGCCCCAACCAAAATGCATCCATTCATCAAGTAGTAGCTCTAAAATAAACCATTCTTCCTTTGTTCAACAAAGAACTTGATAAATTGAAAATCATAATTAAAAACCAAAAAAATTAATTTCCCTAAACTGGAGGAGCAGCAAGTTGACTCCAAGAATATGCATTTTCCGTGACAGGATTTCAAGTGTAGAAATCCATAAGATTCGACGAACCCAGGAAAAGGAAGAAGGAGAGGAGTGGGTGAGAGCTGGATTGCGTCGGTGGTGGAGGATGGGAGAGAGGAAGACGGAGCTGGGGCTGGGGCTGGGTGGGGTGCGTGGGTAGCGGCCTGAGGGGTAGATGGTACTGGGTCGGGTCAGAGTGGAAAGGGGTGGGTTTTATGAGTAATTTTCCAAAATGCACATTTAAATTTAACGTTGATCAAATTCAAATTTTGAAGTAACGGTTGACTTTGGGTTTTTTGGACGGAAGGACGGAGTGCACCAATCGTAAATTGTTTTAGGATAGAAGCTGTTGAAAAAAATACTTTATGGATCCGACTTCTAAATGATAAATTGTTTCTGGATTCGGAATGCAAATTTGCCTATTTGAGATTACTATTTCAATCAATTAAGATTTTCAAATCTCACTTTAGTTGACATTTTAATTTACAAACTTTATTAAAGATTCATCTCAATAGAGGGAAAGTAATTTTTTTTTCAAAAAAATAATAGAGGGAAAGTAATGAACACCAAAGAGGATTAGCTGAAGCGATATTGCCGTGTTTTTTTGTTAATTAATAATTTTATCCAAAACATTTTCTTAAATTTGTATTATTATAATTTTCTTGGAAAATCGTAGCCTCAAGTTTGAAGCGACCCCTATCCAAAATAGTATGTTGAGAATAATAATTGAGTTGCCAAATTGTATGTTGTCCTAGAATTAGAGTTCCAAACAAAATACACTGGCTGTCTTCACATGGCAACCTTCTGGATCCATCTATGGATGGATTAATTATAATTCTTATAAAGTCAAGATTATATCCAACTCATTTTGTTAGTAATTATTAACCTTTGGATTGGAAGGCTTCTGTGGCCAAACGCCGGCAAAGACCTTTGTGCAGTATCAAGGGTTGCCTACCCTTTTGATCAACTAGTATGTACATATTGCCGTTTGATCTCGCGTTGATTCAGAATAAGCGTTTCATATCTTGATTATTATTTTTTTTAAAAATTATTATGAAAAAATTAAAATTAATACAAATATCAAAATCAAAACTCATAATTATGGATCGAAAAATACTATGCCACATGCATTACCTTTTCTTGGCTTATAGTACACCTTCATATGGTTGTGCTATCTTACTTAACTCATCAAACTTATGCACGCCCATTCCTAAAAGAAAAAAAACACACACACAAAGTTAGGTCTTCAGATATGGCTGCTGACTGGATGAGACAAATGAATTAAAGAAATCCTAAAAATGAGGGAGTGGGGGTGTGACGTGGCTCCAACGTCTCCAGATGTTTTTTGGTCTTCTCTATGCCCTGGAAAAGGGGTGGACAATAAAAAATTAGCAAATAGTTCCTCTTTGAGGTTATAGGCATCTGTTATAGTCGTTGCCCATTATCAGTAGAATTGGCGGCATTTCCTTATACTACTAGTAGTAGGGCTCTTGAGTTTCTGCATTCTAATCCTGCACCAACTCCAAATTGTTAACATAATCGACAACATTTCAGTCTAACATGATAGTAGATTTTAACTGAAATGTTGTTGATTATGTTAGACTGTAGACCATCTCAGAATGATAAACACAAAAACATATATTATGATATCATATGTAGAAAGACAAATATGATTGGGTGTGGGGGATTCACCATGAAAAGCATATGCATCTTCAATATTTTTACTACCAGTTGGATTACTCAAAGCCAGGCATGTGGGGAAACAGGCTGTGGGGTCCGATGATGAATTGAAGTTGGATCAAAACCGTAATCAATCCAATTCTATTCATCAACTACTATCATGCATAATGTATGCAAAACAATTTACATCAATGGCTTAATCATTGAATAGGCTCCATTCACCTCTTCCCCCCCCACCCAGGTAATATATATTATTTTAATATTGCAAGCATATCCCCACGTAGCTTGTATTTATAAAATAAGATAACTTGCCATTTGCTTCAAAGGTCATAATTATTATTTTAGTCCCTCCGATCAAACTCCCTTCTCCCATCCCCCCACTTTATACCTGTCGTCCCAACAGTTGGACCTATCCATTCACGAGTAAGAATACACCAATCGGGGGTGAGGTGAGTGAATATGTCCATGCATGAGTCTCACTTTCATGAGTTTAGTAAAGTTGAAAAATACTTACCAATCACATTGCCACGAGATCCTTGATGAATCAATTGCATCATCAACCCACCAGATAAATGAGATGTGAACAAAAACTCACCATGTTGGAAATTAATTACCTATACACTCCAAATAACCCCAAATATACCGAGTTAGAATATACTAATAAGATCACAATTTACTGAATGAATGTTTTAACTTTGACTCGCCTTATCTTCCCAGGTAAACTAGGAGGTAGACGGTACCAATTGTGCTGGTCCCATCCCCTCTCATAAATATCCCCTGGTCCTTGCATGTGGGGCCAATGGGGACGAGACCATGATCATTGATATTTATCCACCTACTAATTTTCCCATCTTCTGATACATTAAAAGGAAAATCAAAGAATAACAAACTAGTTATTATATTTCATAATCCAATTCAACTAGCAGGACAAAAAAAACTGGTATTCGTTTTAAGAAGACAAAATGAACTAGCTTATAGATGATTAGATCAGGATACAATGACAACATGCATTGAGAACCCATTTAAACTCTAAGCTGAAATTTTTTATTGCAGAAGAGTGAGAACCACTTCCTCCTGGTTTATTGTCATTTGTCAATCATTTTCGAGTCAGGCCGCTCTTCTGGATACGGTTCTCCTTGGCTATGGTGTGCTTTTGTTCCCTTTTGTTCTCCGTTCTAATCTGCCAAAATTATTGGGGCCTTTTCCTATCACAGCACAGTCAGTATTTCTTTATTTTTTATTATTGTTATTTCTTTTTTCACATTAAGACAACATGAATGCAACCAAGAAGAGTTCATCATTAATTCATCTTGCCCTTTATATAACAAAAAAAGAGAGAGACAAGCTTATTCCATTTCCCTATTTTTAAAGTTTTGCAACTCGCAACTGTAAGTGACAAGTATCTGAGAGAGGGAGGTTCTGGTTCTAAGCTCCATAACACCTCCCCAACTGTAAACTTCTAGCCTCTTAGTAGTCCTAATGGAGGAATCATCCAACCAAGTTGCAGAAGCTGCAACTAACCATGTCCAAGCAGAAGAAGAAAGAGATCCAGAGAGCAATACCCTTCAACAGCCTTTCCTCAAGAGGAATCGGACACTTTCTTCCAGTCCACTTGCCATGGTCGGAGCCAAAGTTTCCTACATTGAGAGCCTGGACTATGAGTAAGAATACAGCAAAAGACTATCTTTTTTCTTAATTGTCCTTGTAGAGATTACTTAACATAATCAATCATTTCAAACACCATAATCCTTAAACATGTTATTCAGGCAGAAAGAAATTTTATGTTATGATGTAGGATCAATGAAAATGATCTCTTCAAGCATGACTGGAGAAGCAGATCAAAGGTCCAAGTTTTGCAGTATGTCTTCTTGAAATGGGTATTGGCGTTCCTAGTTGGGCTTCTAACAGGGTTAATTGCCAGCCTCATCAATCTAGCAATTGAAAACATTGCAGGCTACAAAGGACTTACTGTGGTCAACTACATTGAGAACAAAAGGTTTCACCTTATCCCCTATTGATATCGTACTTTCATCAGTTTTGGTTGATTAGATCACTGATAAATTAAGAAATCAGAATTTCAATCCAAAGATAGTAACGTAACTCGGAATTGAAAGATTATACTAACCTCTGTTTCGCTGGATGCAGGTACCTAGCAGGTTTCTTGTTCTTTGCCGGCGCAAATTTCGGTCTTACATTTGTCGCTGCCTTCCTCTGTGTGTTCTTTGCACCTACTGCAGCAGGACCTGGAATACCTGAAATCAAAGCTTATCTCAATGGGGTTGACACTCCCGATATGTATGGAGCTACAACAATGATTGTCAAGGTGGGTGCTCGTTCTATTTACAGAATAACTACTATTCCTTTGTTTGGCTTACACAGTGCCCTGCACACACAAAAAGGAAAATAAAACTAAGATCTACTTGGTGACGAAATTCAGCTTTCTTGCACATCCAAAATGGCTAATTGAATCATCAATTGAGAAATCTGTAACTTCAAAAGAATAAATGCAAAAGAGTACATGCCTAGATTGCTATGCAGCTCCCAACCACAGCCACACATGCCCACATGTTCGCTGAGAAAAACAGCAGCATCAAGCACGTTGTGGTGGAAGAGCTTTACAGCAATACTGGAATATGTTTTGATGCATCCATGAGCCATATGGACATTAATCTCCTCAATTGATTTCAGATCGTTGGAAGCATAGGAGCAGTTTCTGCAAACTTAGACCTAGGAAAAGAAGGTCCTCTGGTGCACATTGGAGCCTGCATAGCCTCTTTACTAGGACAAGGCGGACCAGACAATTACCGTCTTAAATGGAGCTGGCTTCGTTATTTCAACAATGATCGAGATCGTCGAGATTTGATTACCTGCGGTGCCTCTTCAGGGGTCTGTGCTGCTTTCCGAGCACCAGTGGGTGGTGTCCTGTTTTCTCTCGAGGAGGTGGCAACATGGTGGAGAAGTGCCCTCCTTTGGAGAACATTCTTCAGCACAGCAGTTGTGGTGGTAGTCCTCAGGGCCTTCATTGAATACTGCAAAGCTGGAGACTGTGGACTTTTTGGGAGAGGAGGACTAATCATGTTTGATGTCAGCGGTGTTAGTGTCAGGTACCACGTTGTAGACCTAATCCCAGTGGTTGTTATTGGTGTCATTGGTGGAGTTCTGGGAAGCCTCTACAACTATCTTCTCCATAAGGTCTTGAGGGTTTATAACCTCATTAATGAGTAAGTATACTTCATTTTCATAGCGCTGTCTCTTCAAACATCCTCTGCATAATATAATTTGACTCTATAGGTTTTTCAATCCAGTTTAACGATGCTAATATCATTGCAGGAAGGGCAAATTTCATAAACTTCTACTTGCACTCTCAGTCTCTCTCTTCACTTCCGTATGCATATACGGACTTCCCTTCCTTGCTAGCTGTAAACCTTGTGATCCGTCCTGTCCAGAATTGTGCCCCACATCAGAAGGAACAGGGAACTTCAAGCAATTCAACTGCCCAAAAGGATATTACAATGACCTAGCCACTCTGCTCACGGCCAGTGATGATTCTGTTCGCAACGTTTTCTCCACTAACACTCCAGCAGAGTTCGATGTGTTCTCCCTCAGTATCTTCTTTGTTCTGTATTGCATCCTAGGACTCGTCACATTTGGAATTGCTGTTCCATCTGGTCTCTTCCTCCCCATCATCCTCATGGGTTCTGCTTATGGCCGTCTGCTAGGCATTGCCATGGGACATTACACAAAGATTGATCAAGGGCTCTACGCTGTTCTGGGTGCAGCCTCCCTCATGGCTGGTTCTATGAGGATGACAGTTTCCCTTTGTGTCATATTTCTAGAACTCACAAACAACCTGCTCTTACTACCCATAACAATGCTAGTTCTTCTAATTGCGAAAACTGTAGGAGACTGCTTCAACCCAAGTATATATGACATAATATTGGACTTGAAAGGACTCCCTTTCTTGGATGCAAATCCTGAGCCATGGATGAGAAATATAATTGTTGGCGAGCTGGCTGATGTCAAGCCACCAGTAGTTACTCTTTCTGGAATTGAGAAGGTAGGTCGCATTGTGGAGGTCCTTAGGAACACAACACACAATGGGTTCCCTATTGTAGATGAAGGGGTAGTCCCACCAGCAGGGCTGCCAATTGGGGCAACTGAACTGCATGGACTGGTCCTCAGAGTTCATCTTCTTTTAGTACTAAAAAGGAAGTGGTTCCTGCAAGAGAGGAGGAAAACGGAGGAATGGGAAGTGAGAGAGAAATTTACCTCTGTTGATTTAGCTGAACGGTGGCTCAAAATTGACGATATAGCCGTAACAAATGAGGAAATGGAGATGTATGTTGACTTGCATCCTCTTACAAACACAACTCCTTACACAGTGGTCGAAAGCATGTCAGTAGCAAAGGCGATGGTACTCTTCCGGCAGGTGGGACTACGCCACATGCTCATCTTACCCAAGTATCAAGGAGCAGGGGTGAGTTCATATAGTTAAAACTTTGTTACTGAACTTTTTACTACGTCTCCTTCACAATTTCTCATGTCAAGAAATATTTGCCATGTTTATATAAAGATTATATTACACGACACAATAACACAATATATGGAAGAAAATACACTTGTGAATTGGATAAAATCAAATTTGATACAGTTTAATCAGTGACCTGAAGTTCTGTTCTCTTATAGGTGTCTCCTGTGGTGGGAATCATAACCAGGCAAGACTTGAGGGCCCACAACATCTTGACTGCCTTCCCTCATCTGGAAAAGTCAAAGGGAAAAAAGGGACACTGAACTTCTCCAGACAGAAACTATAGCATCTGTGCCTTCCATAAGCCATTCTTTTGAAATTCCTTTGGGCTTTATTTTTCAGTTTTGGCATTTTTTTTTTCTTTCAAATTTCATACGAAGAGAACTGCAAGTGTGCAGAATATTTTGCAATGTGAGATTGTATAGCACACGTAGAACAGCGAATGATTTCCTTTATTTTCAAAATCACCAAATCTGTATCTCCTGATGAGATAAATAGCTGGCTATCATATTGATAGTTGCTTTCTTGCATATCTTCGAAACACGCTGTGTTGCTTCCGTCTTGTTTCTGATTCCAGAATCCACATTCTTAAACACTTCTCGACTGTCGCTTCTTTTTTCCTGCTTTCTTTTTTCCTGCTTTCTTTTTTGCTACCGCGCCTCTTTTAAACACAGATAAAATCTCAATGCTGCATCCATATTTCATACCTCTATTAGCTTTTAAGATGTAAACCAATGTAAGCTAAAGCAGTATATTCATAACCAGTAAATAAAGTCTGGTTATTGACTTATTGTTGTGATTAGAAAACAGAAATTAGTGTAGCTCCACGAGAAAAGCAATCAAGAAGAAATTGTATTAATGTCTACGAATTAATGTGCAATAGTTTTTTAGAGTTCTCCCGAATAATCTAAAGATCAGAGATTAAATACATTATCAATCCTAGAAGTTTACTAGTTCTTTTCACCTAAATTTGAAGAAAAAAAATGCCAACTCTCTTCAAGGTTTCTCTTTTATTTTACTTTTTGAAATTATTCTTTTTAACTTCAATAAACGCAACTCAAACCAGCTCGACATTGTTGTTTTCTCGCATTCTTAATGGACCAGGCATTTGGTCTTCAAGGATTTCGTTATATTTATTTTTTGTGACCAGACAACAGTTAATATCTCCTCCAGAATTTCTTTTTTATTATTATTATTATGGATAGAACATCTTGTTAGAAACATTTCCAATTGAAAAGGGTGGCCATATGAAAGAGTATGTTTGTTCATGAAACATGAACAATTATGTGACTTTTCATATGAAAGAGTGTGTTTGGTCATGAAACATGAACTAATGTGACAATTCATGAAAGGATCACTTTCATACCTTTTCACTCTTTATAAATAGAAAGAGGATTCAAAGATTTGGATATATACCGAAATATGAAAAGAATCACAATAGAAATCCTAACACACCAACCAAACATTCTAAGATTGAATTTGAGAGTGCACTCAAATTCAAGTTAGGCTTCTTTGCATCCTCAGTGAATTTGCATCATAACCTTGCACCATAGGGGGCAAATATCACTTAAGTAAAGTGATTACACGAATAAAAGTATTTCAGATTATTTCAGGTTCATTCGTTCAAGTGAGAAAAAGAAGGATTCAAGATGGAAAAGCAGAAGGAAGATTTTTTACCAACACATCTTTCTTATTAAAAAAAAAACTCCTCCGGGATACATGTTACATGATTCAGCTTCCACTTAGTTGCTGGAAACAGATGCAACATAAACCCCTTTTTGCAGAGACAGTTCAGATCAGAGTAGAAGAAGGGAAAAGAAAAACACACACACAACACACAGACGGAAACAAATTAAAATTGATATGTGGCCATACAATTCGGACGCAGAGACTAATAAAATTATAATTGGCATGACAAATAATATAATTAGCACCTACCAGTCTATAAGTGTCAAAGGTGAAATCAGAAACGCCAAGCTTCTTGAAGAAATTCGTGGCCTCGTCAACAATAGAAAGACGGTTGGCGGAGATTGTACTCGTGAGTACAACTCGAGCACCTGCAAATAAGTGTCACATTAAAAATGCTAGATGTAGCCAAAATCAGGATTACGAGAAGATTAATTACACACTATGAATTAAGTTTGCGTACGATTGGAAATGCGGGCAGTGAAGAGCACAGGTTAAGGGGGAGGGAGGAGGAAAGTTTGAATTAGGGTTAGAATTTTCGGAGAGAGGAGTGAAGGGTAGTGGTTCTGAATGTTTCTGGGTGAGAACGGCGGCGGCGGACGGAGTCTTGGTGGTTGCCTGGCATGTGAAACGACAGAGAGAAGATGGCGGCGTTGGTGATGATAAGAGCGAAAGAGGGAGGAGGAGATTGAAGGCCTCCGCCATTGAAGCTCCGAGGAGGTTTGAGGACAAAACGGTCAATTGAAGGGAAGAAGAAGATAACTGCCGACAGTGGCGGGAGGGAACAAAATATCTAAAAGTTTGATTTTCAATTGGAAAATCATTTGCTATTAGAATTCTTCGATAGGAATTAGATAAAACCAAAATTAACACTATTCATTTTTTATTGGTATAAAGGATTCACTCCTAATTTGAAATTTTTAATTCAAGTAATTCTAGTCTAGGAATGTCCTTTTCGATTTTCAGTTTTTTTGGATAAAACAAAGAGCTTTATAGTTTGGAAAATGATTTACTCCTAGAAAATATTGGGTAGAAACCCTAAATCCCCAAATTGAGGGTGTCAAATGACTATCTTACCCTTTTAGTGATTTGGAATATTAAATTTATTTTATCTTTTATTTTTAAATGCTCTACTCTACCAACATATTCTACTATATCATCTCTCTCATTCTTCCTTCTTCATTTCTCATAAAGAAGCTCAAGATCAGAGAAGACGATGAACAGTTATTCCGATCAAACAGCTCCGGTGAATAGTAACTCCTGTGAATAGTAACTCCAATGAACAGTGTTTTTTTATTTTATTTTTTTTTTTTGCAAAAAACTTTTGCTTTTATAAAATTTCGTTGCAAATATATTGGGTTTTTTTTGTTGTTTAACCTGGGAAACTGTTTTTTTCTGTTAAGATTCATTCTTTTTTTTTTTATCAAAAAGCATGAACCCAACAATCAAGAACCCAAACGAGAAGTTAAAATTAAAAAATGGTAATTTTTTTTTTTTTTGAAAACGTGCAAAAGAAAGGAAGGAAAAAAAAACTATACTTTTACTCCAGTCAAACTCGATTATGCTTGGTTTGTTAGAGAAGACGATAAATAGTAAATGGATGTTGGGAATTTGGAATTGTTAGATCCAGTACGGAATATTAATTGTTCTGCACCATGCAAAACTATTACGCACCGTTGGATCTAAAATCTAACGGCTGAGATCATTTGGTTTAACAACTTCTTGTATTCAGAACGCATGTTCTTGTATTCTGAACACTTGTTCTTGTGTTCTAAACACATGTTCTTGTGTTTTGAGAGCCCTAAACACAGTCAGCATTGCCTGTAAAAAAAATGTGTTCAGTAGACAAAAACATGTGTTCTTGGTAAGAGAACGTGTGTTCAGTAGATAAAAACACATGTTTTTGGCAAAAGAACATGTGTTCTTCGTAAGACAAATGCCTTATTGGTGAGAGAACATATAAGTCACTCAAATCTTACTTAAGTAACATTATAATGTTAATAGTTATATTATAATGATAATAACCACAACTGTTTATAGATTATTAATATTATGAAATCGTTGTAAATAGATGATTACATTTGGTTAAGTAACTATACATTACTTAGTATATTAAGTATCATTGTTATAGTAATTATATTCATTTTCCTTTTAAGCGGTGTTTTATAAGATTATACGTTATTCCTTTAACATGTGTTATATGTTAACAAGTAATTGAATCTACATAATGTTTAATTAACTCTAGGAGTGACTATGTGTTACTTCATGTTCTAACTAACACTAAGGTACATAATGTTATAGTATTGATAATCATTGTTATGGCGTTGTGATTCGTTCTTTCATTTCACAAATGTTATATATTAACAAGTAATCTAATAATAATAGGTGTTTAAGTAACTCTACAATACTTAGTATAACGAGGATCATTGTTCTATTGCATATATTCGATTTTCATTTTAAGCGGTGTTTTATAAGTCATTGTGTTATAATAAACACAAAATCTAATTTTATACTATAACAAGTAATCGTTATAGTATTTAGTGTTAATAATTTCAGAACACATAATGTTTTAGTGTTCTAACAAACACTAATTTTAATTTGGCTACAAAATAAATAAATAAAAAAAATTGGGGTAAATTTTTTAAATTAAAAAATATACAACAGAATAAATGGTTCAATTTATAAATTATAAAAATTGATCCCGAGGTCAATTTGTTAAAAAAAAAAAAATTGGGATCAAAATAATATTTTATAGGGACTTTAGGGTAATCAATTCACAACCCTAGAGGGATTTAGGGTAAGCATTTAACAAAAAATATAGGGATTTTACGTGCAATTAGTGAATAAATATGTACCGAAAGTGTGATAATGACATTTGCTGTAAGAATTCTGAAAATAGTGATGGAAAATGCCAATCCGGCTACAGTGCGGAACACCAAATGTTCTGCACCGTGCGAAATATTTAATGGCCACTAGATGAAGAAACTAACGTCAGAGATCATTTTGGTCTCAATACTTATCATGAAAAATGTAAAGTCAAATGATCCCAGGCGTCCGCTTTCTTATCTGACGGTCACCAAATACTTCACACCGTGCGAAATAGTCGGTGTTCCGCGCTGTAACAGGTTTGGAAAATGTAGTTGGGAACCATAAGTGCTTGTACTTTTTTAGAGAAGCATTAACTTTTTCTTGAAAAAGTTATATAGGAGCATTAAAACATGTCTAGGGTAGACTTTTTTATAGGCTACAATTTTCAATCACTTCATTCACTCATTTGCTGCCATTTTTCTTCTTCTTTCATACTCTCTCTCTCTCTCTGTTTCCTCTCTCTCGCATTTTCTTTCCCAATCTCGGTAAATATTTACCAGAAAAAAGTAGAAAAAAATGAGAAAGAGAAAATATTTGTTGTTTGGTATTTGACTATTTAATCTAACTAATATGTCCGAAAATAAATGTTCAATTTTTTGTTCATTTCGTACAGAGGAATATTTGATATGCTTTTCCTCTACATCAAAGAAACATTGAAGAACAAATAAATCTTCCAAAGAGCCAAGTTGTACAAATAAATCTTCCAAAGGACCAAGTTGTACTAGGCTGCTATAGTAAATATATTAATTCTTCCTGCACCCGACAAAAAAAACCCAATATATTTGCAACGAAATTTTATAAAAGCAAAAGTTTTTCGCAAAAAAAAAAAAATTAATCGGAACACATGTTCTCTTGCCAAGAACGCATGTTCTGTTAACATGAACACGTGTTTTTGTCTACTGAACACATATTCTCTTACCAAGAACACATGTTTTTGTCTACCGAACTCATATTTTTTTTACAGGCAATGCTGACTAGTACATGTGTTTAGGACTCTCAAAATACAAGAACATGTGTTTAGAACACAAGAACATGTGTTTAGAATACAGGAACATGTATTATGAGAATAAGAACACGTGTTTAATGAGTGTGAACACCTGTTTATTTCAGAAATTGATTCGGCAAATACGAGAGCATATCTTAACTAATGTAGTTGTTAAGCTAAATCTCAAAGCACGGGCCCAAAATATTTCACCAAAAAAAAACATTAAGAAAAAAGTAAAGAGATATAACATTTATTAATTAGTTATTGATCAGAACAGATGATGAACACATGTTCTCTCAATTTTTTCTAATAATACTTAAATTTGTTAACAATAATACTACACAGTGTGAAACAACTAGAGACCGTCGGATTAAACATGATGTCTGAGATAATTTGGGTCTTAATAAATATTATAAAGAAGTTGTTAAACCAAATGATCTCAACCGTTAGATTTTAGATCCAACGATGCGTAATGGTTTTGCATGGTGCAGAACAATTAATATTACGCACTGGATCTAACAATTTCAAATTATCAACATCCCTGCAACACAAATTCAAGACAAATGAAGTTACTATTCATCGTCTTCTCCAACAAACTAAGCATAATCAAGTTTGACTGGAGTAAAAGTATAGTTTTTTTCCCTTCCTTTCTTTTGCACGTTTTAAAAAAAAAAATTACCATTTTTTAATTTTAACTTTTTGTTTGAGTTCTTGGTTTTTTTGCTCTGTTGGGTTCATGATTTTTGATAAAAAAAAATGAACTGAATCTTGACAGCAAAAAAAAGTTTCCAAGGCTAAACAACAACAAAAAAAACCCAATATATTTGTAATGAAATTTTATAAAAGCAAAAGTTTTTCGTATACTGTTCACCGGAGTTGTTTACAGGAGTTATTGTTCACTGGAGCTGTTTGAAAAACTGGAAAACATTACTCCCATGAACTGAAAAGTTGGAAAATAATGCATTAATGAGAGGTGAAAGTTTTTGCAGAGAGATAAAATATGGTGAAAGTACTATGCTGCATTAAATTCTAAGTTTGATTTTTGAATTTTTTTTTTAAAATTGGAAAGGGCAATTACTGTTGAAAAGGGTAAAATAGTCCGAAAAAATATTTTAGTCAATGTTTTACCCAATAATTTTAGTAGCCTAGAAAGGTCCTTATAGTTTTTATTGGTTTTACTTTTCTCTTTAGGCCCATAACTTAAATGGGCCTGTCTGAAGCATCATCATTTCTCTATTCTAGCAATCCACAAACGAAGGGCCTCCGGGTATCATAACCCAGGTCCAATTAAGTATTAGATTAATGAAAAGAAAAACAATGAATAGTTAGTGTATTTTATGGTACAAATCCCCTTTCCTATTTCACCATCATGTCTTATTCATAAATAATAATCGTTATGTGTATTTTACAATATTTTTTTAAGTTATACATTATTTTGGAGGAAGATTGTGTTTGACGTGATGGTCAAGTGTTTATTTGTTATCCCCTAAATTTTACTTGTGCGGGCGTCTTGTATACATTATTTTGGAGCAATTAAAATGATTATTCATTGAAATGCCAAAAGAAGTGCATGGTTTTTCTTGGCTACACTGTCTGCCTAAGATTCTTACATTTGACCAAACAACTAATGATGATGCCTTCAACAAATCGAAAGTAAACAGCCCGCCACTCTTTCTTGAATATCAGACATCCAAAAACACCCCAAAGTCCCAGAAAATATCCCAACCCAATAACAAGGTAGAACCATAGTTTTTCAAGTTTATCAGTGTCACCATTTACTTCACCACCCTCACCGGACGAAGATGGAATATCAGTCCTGTTTACACACTGGATGGATAGAGGAGCACCACACAGTTCCTTGTTGCCAACGTAAATTGACGGATCATTCAGTGTCTCAAACTGATTACCAGTTGGAATTCTACCGGACAGATTGTTGTATGACAAATTCAGGTGATTGAGAAATGTCATGGAGGACATGCCTTGTGGAATAGGCCCTGACAATTGGTTCATCGAAAAGTCCAGAGTTTCCAACCTTTTTAAGCTCCAAATACTCTCCGGTATTCTTCCACTTAAATGATTGATGGACAAGTTCAATGTGCCCAGTTTCAACAGATTCATAATGCCTTCTGGAATTTCGCCAGAGAAATTGTTATTTGAGAGGTCTATACTATTGACAAGGTAAAGGGTGGTAAAATAATGGAGAATTCTCCCTTTAGCAACCACATTCAAATGGCCTTCATATAATGGAGAAGCATCTTCTGGTCCAAGTTCGCGTTTGAACCCGCTCAGATCTCCTAAACATGGAGGGATGCTCCCTGAAAGATGATTGTTTGAGAGATCTAATATGTGAAGTTTAGAGAAGCTACAAATTTGTGAAGTAACATTTCCAGTAAGCAAATTATTCCTCATACTCAGAATCACAAGCTCTGGCATTCCCTTTCCTACCACCCAAGAAGGAATTTCCCCAGATAATTCATTGTAACCAAGATTAAGACTAGCCATGTAACTGAAATTTCTCCAGCTGGAAGGTAATTTTCCGGAAAGATTGTTCCCAGAGAGAGTTAAGAACCTCAGTCCAGTTAAAGAACCTATGGATCCTGGTATGTTTCCTGATAACCTGTTACCGGACATGTCTAATAAGTAAAGAAACGGAATATTACCCCAAAAATCGGGGATGTTTCCAGATAGTTGATTTCCTGAGATATCTAATGCCATCAAGCTTGTCAAGTTACGTATGGACAGGGGAATGGTGCCATTTAGTGAGTTTGAGGAGATGTCCAACTCTACTAAAAGAGGCATTGATAGACCAATGCTCGAGGGGATTGGGCCATAGAAGAAGTTATTCCACAGAGAGAGCTTGCTGACATTTGAAGACCAGAGCGGGAGAAGTCCCTCGAAAGAATTAGCACTCAGATCAACATTAGATTGATAGTCGAACTGCAATGAGTTGGGCAACTTTCCGCTAAGGTTATTGGCCATAAGATCCAATGCATTAAGTCGAAGTCCCAAATTCAAAAACCAATCTGGTATTGAGTCTGAAATATTGGCGTAGTTAATTACCACAGTGATCAGCTCATTTTGATTTCTGAGCCATGTTGGAAACCCTGGACCTAATTTACAACGCTTAATCATCATGTAATTGAGTTTAAAAGGGGGAATCCAATCAGGACTAATCTCAAAAACCACAGAATTTCCTGAAGTTTTGCCGATTGATATTTCTTGCAAGTTATGGAGATTCATCAGATGGGTTTCCGTTATAATGCCTTCCCATGAATTCTCAAACAAGTCCAGGGTAACCAAAGATGATAAGTTTCCAAGGCTCCTGGGGATGGATCCACTCATTTGGTTGTATCCGAGCGAGAGTTCCTCCAAGGAAGACAAGTTTCCTATTGTTTCTGGAATTGATCCTGTAAAAGAGTTGTGTTGAAACCGAAGTTGCCTCAAGTTCTTGAGGGAGCCCAATGAGTTGGGGATTGTTCCAGTTAGTTCATTGTATACCAGGTCCAATGTCTGCAGGCTATGGTTGGTGCACTCAGATATCCCCTCGATGAACTCGGTTATTCCACCAGTGATGTTGTTAGATGAGAGTGCCAGAGTCTCCAATTCACAAAGATGTCCCAGAGATCTTGGTAACCCGCCTTCAATTCCAGAGTTGTAAGAGAGATCAAGGGTTCGGAGGGAATTCAACTCTGCTAATGCATCTGGAAGTGTACCATGAACATTGTTGTCGCTAAGATCAAGGTGTTCAAGGGTACTAAGATTGAATAACCAAACAGGGATTTTGGAATCGAAACCATTATTGGAAAGGTCAAGAATTGTCAGTGATGTGAAATTAACAAATGGAAGAGAAAATGGAAGATTGAGTAGCTGACACTGAGGCAAATGCAACTCGCGAAGAAAAGGAAGCATGTTAATAGATTGAAGCCAATGTGAAGCGGCCATGCTGAGGTCCAAACCGCCCAAATTAAGATACCTAAGAGAAACAAGGCCAGACAACCATCGCAGGTCGTTTGAAACTTGCTCGGTAGTATAGGAACTGAGGTCAAGAGAACGCAGCTCTGAGAGGTTCCGAATAGTTGGGGGAATTTTACCAGAAAAAGATGACCCAGAGAGATTGAGATGTCTCAATTTGGTTAAGGATCCAAGGAATTTTGGAATTTGAGTACCTTCAAAATTGTTCGTGCTTAAGTCCAGGTAATTCAAATATTTCAAATCAGTTATAGAGGGATTGATCTCACCGCTAAGCGCGGAGAGCTGGAGGTGGAGTTGGAGAACATGTCCAGTTTTGGTGTTGCAGCGAACTCCTCGCCATTGACAGCAATCATCTCCAGTACTCCAAGAAGAGAGTCTTCCTAAAGGATCAGTGAGACTTGCTTTGAATTGGAGGAGTGATTTATTCTCGTGCTCAATGCAAGTGGCTGTGAAACTGTTGGAGCAAGATCCTAGTTTGATGGTCCCTAATAAGAAAAGTGATAACATGACGAAGAGAAGAATGATAACTGAGCTATTATTAGCCATACTTTTCAGAGTTGAACCGGAATTCCCTTGTTAATTTTTATAGAGAGGAGATTGAAGAGATATTCCGAAACATCTGGTGAAACTTCTGTGAAGACGAAGAAGATATACTATCTTCGTCAATATAATCATTACTCACTCCGTCCCAAATTATCTGTCCACATCTTCTTTTTAGTATGTCCCAAATTATTTGTCCACTTTCTAAATAAAGGGTTCATTAATGATGATTTTTCCAATTATACCCTTTACATTAAATATTGGAGAGAGAAAATAAAGAGAGAAAAAGAGGTGAATTAAATTGGGAGTAACATTAAATAAGGTTATGTTTGACATTTTATCATATTTTACTCTAGAATTTGGTGAAACCTTAATCCCCGTACAAAATACAAAGTGGACAGATAATTTGGGACGGAGGGAGTACATAATATATGTAAAGCGAAAGAACCGACTGCTTCGAAATTTCGCAAATGCCTACATTTGACGACTTTGACAACCTTTTTCTTCTCAGTGAATTAATATCCAAATTAGCCATCAACTAACTTTCATCATTTTCAAGTTTTTTTAACTTTTTTTGTCATCAAATAATTTTCAAGTAGCCACTTTTATCAATAACTTTGTTCAGCCACTTTCATCCCTAAAGATTTTATGAGCAGCCATTTTGGTCATCAAATTATTTTCTAGCAACCACTTTCATCATTTTTAACTTTCTTCATCCCCAAATATTTTACGAGCAGACATTTTTTACGAACAGTAAATGAATTTCAAGATCTTAAGTTTGAGTTTGAGGTGATAGATGGTGATTTCACTCCAAGCTGCTATGTTGTGGATCTACAATTTCATCAATTTTGACTGTTTTTAGACAATTATTTGACAGAATGATAAAAATGACTGCACTGCTCGTAAAATCTTTTGGGATGAAAGTAGCTGAAAAAAGTTAAAAATGATGAAAATTGCTGCTAGAAAATTATTTGATGACCAAAATGGCTGCTCGTAAAATCTTTGAGGGTGAAAGTGGCTGTTCAAAAATAAATTGATGACCAAAAAAGTTAAAAAAAAAAAACTTTAAAATGATGAAAGTGACAGGACAAAAATTAATTGATGACTAATTTGCTATTAATTCTCCTCTCAGTTGATGGTTTTGGGTAGGTGATAACTTTGCCAAACCTTGCCAACCTTTTTCTTCACAGTTGACGACTCTGACAAAGCTTTGTCTTCTCAGTTGATGGTATTGGGTTGGTGATAACTTTCTCATGCCGTTTGATTCAATGGATAAAATAGTTGTTCAGTAACGACAACGACTCATCATAGAGATACAGTCTTAGCGAATCAAATGACCAGCACCCCAAATTAATTCAACACAGTACTACAAAATAACTTTCAACATCGTAACCAAAAATGCATATTTAGACAATGAAAGACACTGTCCCACAGGACATGGCCACCCCATTTAGAATTTTCAACAGCCTTGAAGTCAACAGTGCATTTGTTTTATGAAGAGCATACAAATTCTACCAATATATGATTTCATCTCCCAGAAAACGCTGCGTTTACATCATCACTAGCAATGGCTAGAGAAAAAAAAAATCATGTGTATCAATTCCATGTTAAACGCCGACAAGAAGTTTTCTAGTTTCCTGTACGTACAGAAGTAGACTAGACTAGAAATTTGATTCCAACCCCATATAGCTAGCCTCCTTTTAAGCAGTCCGGTTCCTATGCGGAACGCTCAAAAATCCGCACGTGCGGGACATGACATGAGAAAGCTATTGATTTCATTTTTAAATGGATCAATGGCTATGATTTAAAAGAGGAGAGAGAAAAGTTAAAAGAGTACATATGTAATTTTATTAGAGGAGAGAGAAAAGTTATACGGTGAAAAGTCAAAAAGGAGGAGAGAGAAAAATCGTGACTGAAGGTACATCTCTGCAAAGAACACCTGTTTCATGTTCGGTGAACACTGTTCTTGTTCGGTGAACAGATGTTCATGTTCGGTGAACAGATGTTCTCGTTACTCGTGAACACATGTTCTCGATGAGTGAACACATGTTCATGTTCGGTGAACAGGATGTTCATGTTCGATGAAATGATGTTCAGCGTTCGCGAACACATGTTTCTTTCCGTGAACACATGTTTCGATGAGAGAGAAAAGTTGCATGCTTTGAAAAAAAGAAAGTCTTAAATACACTTTACTTTAAAAACAACCGTTGGATGAATCCAACGGCCCTCAGCTTGTCCCGCACAGTCCGCACCAATGCCTTTCCGCATAGGAGCCAAAGTCCCTTTTAAGGGCTGAAAACCATTTGAAGAGATCACAGATCAAACTAAGGCATATACGACAAGACTGCCTAAATCACATTCAAGGAAAGAAAATAATCACACTTCATTTTACACGTTCAATTTCATGAATTGAACAAAGTAGTATTCATTTGCAAATCTGTCAATCTATAAATTCTTTACATGAAGTTGAATCTCACGTATTTTGACGAGACAAAACAGTTACAAGTAGAAAAAATAGCTCCCACAACGGTTAATTCAAGTGCAAATACGAGGTCAAAGGATTCCCAAGTTCTAACAATCAGTCATCAGTTCCAAAGTACCGATCCCCAAATTCTCCCATGCCGGGTATGACACGATACTCTTCGTTTATTGCCAGATCAATCTCTGACGTGACAATTTTCAAGGATGGAAAACGTTTGCAAACACAATGTATTCCCTCTGGTGCCTAATACAAATTTGGATAGTTAAAAGCAAACTTTTGTCTGTCAGGATATCCACCGGGAAAAAATAATCTAAAAAGGATAATCATTTTGCAAAAGGAAAAGGAAAAAAGACTTACAGAAATGAGATTTAGGAAAATAATGTGAGATTCTGGAACACCTTTTTGTATCAATAGGTCAATTGCCTGATTAGCAGAGTTCCCTTCAGCGAAAAAGATATGTTGGGTTATGCTTTCTTTGAGAAAAGGAAAAAAAAATTTTAAAAAAAAGTATTCATAGCTCATTATCTCTATATTCTCATTTAACTGTACTAATCATTATGCACTACGATTCTTCTGACAATCAACCAAAATAGCCAACAAACCACAAGTGTTCACGAGACATGAGGTCACTTTTTCATACCACTAATACTGGTTGATTAAAAAAAACTGAGAGTACGAGGAATATCATTGCTGCTGTTACCTGTAGCAAGAACTGGGTCCAGGAGCAGAACATGACGTTCAGAAATATCCTTCGGAAGTTTTTCGTATATAAGCTGTGCTCGGGCGAAACGAAAACCATCATGCATGCAATCTTGAAATTTCTTTTGTTCAAATTAGGAGTAAAGGCATTAATAGAAAATTCCCTATAAAAAAAAACCCAACCTGTTTCCCGTTGTCACCATCGCGATGGATCAGTATCTTCCCAATTTTAATACCTTTGCAACAAGCACGCAATGCATTTTCCATGCTTTCACCACTTAAAAGATAAATTCCAAATACCAAAAAAGAAACCATGTTAGTTTATTGATGTAAACCCAGATAATGCATAATAAAAGTGTATCGCGAAACAGTCAAATCCATGATGCTGCAAAAACAGTAGCAGAATGCATGGACTGATTTCCATATGAAGCTGCTTGCAAAACTAAGAACTCCCATTACCGCTCCGTATTTGAAAGTTGCAGAAAATCCCAGTGCATTTTAGCAAATTAATGGCAAATATAATGCAACAAAAAAATGCATCAAATCAGGATGCAATGGCCACCAAGAGAATATGGAAACATGGAAAAGGAGAAGTATGGTTAGGAAAATTTTTTCTTTTTTGGGTCAATGAGCTCATTCCACCAGGTTTTCCAACTTACACCAGACATAATTTTAGTACCGTTTTCTTCATTTGTTAAGGAAAGAAATTTGTATATAAGCAAATGTCTATAATGGGCTTGCATTGCCATAAAATAAAAACTTGAGTTGGATGTATATGCTCTCATTATCAATGCCATAATAGCAGCTCAGGTAAATTATTTTCCACAAAGTACAAAGATATCAGTAACACCTGACTTAACCTCACCTTCTAATGATAGAAACTCCGCATAGTTTCTTGCAAAAATCAACACCAGTATATACAGACCCTGCAACACATTTTTAACAAGCCGTCAGGAAGTTAAAAATTATCGGCTTCAATTTACACAGTGAAGTATATACAGCCAATTCATCTCATACAGAAGCAATGAATATCTAAAAGTCTAGCCTACATGTTAAATAAAGAGTAAAATTTTCATATTTACACGGTATAAATATGGAAAACTAGGGAAAGAAAAAAACAAAACCACCCAGGAAAGCTGCCTCCAAGATGATCTGGGACTTTTTAAGCCCAAAAAGGTGATCTTTGATTGAGCTCATAAAGGTCACCACCATAGACTACAGATGATATGCCAATTTACATAAAAATCCAACTCCTTCTCTCTGTAAGCTTAATAGCAATAATATCTTTAACGCACCTGTGGGCGTGACTACCTGCTTCTCAGTGAAAGGCAAGTGACCAAGACCATGCTCAACAACCTAAAGTATATTCAACATTAGAATCTCTGTCTAATATTTTATTTATACCTCTAAGAAAACAAATTATAGAATTCTAAACTGATCAGGATGGTCGAGAATCACCAGACGAATAAGCCGGTCTGAATAGAAAACAAAGTCGTGCTTTGATATATCTTGATCACGGATAAGTGTGTGCATGCCTCTAATCTGCAATACAAAACCCAGGACTATAAAGCAGGCATAACAAGGAATAAATACACATCCTCAAACTTAAAAATAGAATGATGACAAAGGCATAAATCACATTCTATGGCCTCATAATGCAAATTGGGTATTTGCACAAGTAAACTCCTATGTTAAGATGATATATCAATAATATGTCTATCCTTGGTAACAAATGCATGCCTATTATATTGTCCTACAACTCATTTTATCCATCACTTTTTAGAAGGAAATTTTCCAGTACTCCAGTTGATTATCTAATGTCAGTTCCTATGACCCAAGTTGAGATATGTGTACCGAGTCACTGATGATTGATAGAAAGGATATACAACAACATGACTGTTAAGCCAAAAAAAGGGAAAAAAATAATGATGACTGTTATGCTAGCATCCTTTGTGATCAACAGCAGAAAATTGCATAAACACAGAACTGAGAACAAAATAAAAGACATACCTGGAAGGTTGATTGGATAACATAGACATTTGGATAAATTTTGCAGAGGTCATGCTGGCCAAGCTTTGTTCGTAGATGTTGGACAATCAAATCAACTGCAACATGATTATCACCTCCTCGAGGTATGATGACATCAGCATACTTTTTTGACGGCAGAACAAAATCATCAAAAGCAGGCTTAACAAACATGGCATACTGCATTATCAACACGTCAAAAGAGCCAATCATTCGTCATGAGGTGGCTAAAACTTGGTTGAAAGTTTTGAGATAGTGTAGTGAGTTTCATTTAAAAGAAGAGAAGTACCGAGAGAAAAATATGTCGCTCCAAATCAAAGTAGGAAAATGAAAATCACAGATTTTTAGCCAAGCCATAGTCCATCAAAGGAAATAAAGAGTTTAAAAAGTTCTTAGGCATACAGAAAAAAATATAAGAGGGAAAAAAAGAGGGGCTTACCTGTTCAAGAACTGAATTAACATCCCTGCCTCTCTCAACTGTGTCACGCCTTATTCTGCGAACAAGCCTCACATCAGCATCTTGCACCCATACAAACAATAGAATTAGTATGAGACAAATATGGAGGCCTAAAATTTTGAAAGAGGTTTCTAATTAGCCAACGTATAAGCATCCAACTAGTAAGATGTTCAAAAACGGTAACCAGTGATAATTGGAAATATCCAATTTCCTTTCTCCTTTCATTTCTCAGAATTGTTTGGGTTATGGGGAAAGAAGGGGCTGAGGAAGGACGGGGAAAGGTGAGCTTGAATACTGTGGTATAGCACTATTCCAATATAATTTCAGGATGAACCCCTAAACAAAGTAACACCATATGAAGTAGCCAAGATTATGATGCAAGTAAAAGCATGCCAACTAATCATGTGATGGCAAAAGAAAAACCAAGGAGTAAAGAAATAGAACCTGTGTCAACAAAAATCTTCATATTCATCAAATTGCGGACACGTTGGTCATGAAAGACAAGAATTCCCTCCAAGATGATTACATCAGATGCATTCACCTAAAGAAGTTTTAAACAGATATCAAAATTTGTTGGAATGGAAGCTTAAAAGATCAATGGCAACCATGAACCACACCAAATATGCAGAAAAGACTCCTTGCAGTCCTCATCAGCCTCCTTACTGCGCATCTTCACAGGAAAGCAAGTAGCAAGCGTGTCATATCCGCGGGGGAGCTCCTCAAGGATCAATACCAATTTCCCCTTTTCCCTTTCCTACCTTATTTTCCTAGGGTAGACTTTTTTCAAAATTATAAAATCCTGGTGTTGGTGAGCAACACTAAAAGCTCTTTACACAAGCTTTTATATACGTAAATAGGAACAGATTCTGACTCTAGAAGGAGGAGAAGCGACAAGATCAGGGTGGAGCAGACATCAAATGTTGGGGTAGGTTCCAAAAGATGATATGCAATTTTAAAAACGTCAGGAAAGTGGGGGAGCTTCATCCACTCCTAAATCCGCACCCTGGACAAGAGGAAATAAAAGGAAGACAATCGGAACAAGCAGTACCTGGCGAAAACTGTCTGTGCGCCTTTGGTGAGTTTTAAAATCATATATTGGAACATGGACAGACTGCCCACACTTAAGCTTTTCAATGCACTCAACAAGCTGTTCTGTGTCAAAAGCATCTGCAAAGAAAGCACTGTATGATTACACAGCCTACAGGCTAGGAAAGCTTAATGTTGACAATGACATCGATTGCACAATCACCAGCAACGAGTTTTGAAGAGAGATTAAATACCCCTTCTGATTACCTGGATGGTCAAAATTATACTCATGCACATGTTGCAGCTCTTCGTCTGTCAGGCCTCGGTAGAAGGAATCCTACATATACCAAAAGCAAACAGCCATTCACGGATTAAAATAGCAAAATATTTAAACAGCTAGTACAAATGGAAAAGGGGAAATTAAAGACCTAGAAAAGATCATTCATAACAGTTTTTATTTTCTTACAGATGCTATGTACTGCAAATTTGGAAATATCTAAGAGCTTCACATAAACTAGATATCAAATATGAACAAAGCAAAGTATATCATACGCTTACTTCGGCTTGAAAACCCAACCACAATGTCAAAAAATGGAGGTATAACCTTGCCTAGGGGAATAACAGTGTAAAGGATTATTTGAATTGGGACCGTGTGTTTTGGACAAGGACAATGGGCGCTTAAAAGGTTATCAGCGGCAATGAGCAAACCAACTGATGTTAGAAATGACATCATGTATAGGCTCTTTTGGTTTAATCACATTTGTAACATGTCTGGATGCCATGATGAAGAATGCAACAGAAATTCTGAGTATGTATGTTATTATTTGGTTGAACTCGAGAATTCCACCTTAATTTCTAATCCCTTAATATTTCCTTCAACTCTCTGTCATTCATCTCAAAAAAATTCTCCATTATCTAACCAAAATTTGATAACTATGATCTCTAAAACATTTAATTTCCACCTAAGCACTCAAGGAAATAGGCAAATACTGTTTTCAGAATAAATCATTTGCTAACTTGAAAATACCTAAAATTACAAAAAATGTAGTATAAGTAATAAAATAGTATATTCGATTTTGCAAAACTATAAAACCTCAAGCGCAAATAATAAAATCCGCAACTAACCTGACTGACTAGCACAACGCGATGATCGTGAAGCTGTTGAATGATCATATCACACACCGTTGTTTTACCAGAAGCTGTTCCTCCGGATACGCCTACTCAAACAAAAAAATCATTCATAATTCAGACAATCATTAAAAAAATACGAACGCAAACGCAAATTGCTTCAAATATTGCAAATAAACCTAGATAAATCACCAAATTCTGCAGCTGCTTCACAAATAAATTTCACAAGCATATTCGACGACGAACAAAAACAAAATATGAAGAACAATTGCAATAAACTAACTTTCAGATTATACTGTACCGATTACGAACGGCTGTTTAGTGGTGGTAGATTCGGCGGCCGCGGAGAGAATAGAAGCCGAAGAGGCGGTCGGAGTAGAAGCAGCACGGGGAGAGGAAGACGGTGAAGAAGATAGACGACTATCGAGACGCAAACCAGAGAAGTGTGGTCCGGAAGCTTTCTCCATGACGTAATCTATCGCCGTCGATTCCTCCGGCATCGATTCAACTTTTCTGTCGTCTTTGGTTTTTCTTTTTCGACTCGATGACACGTCGTCAAAATAAAGTCAGTGGACTTGAGAGGGCAAATTGTATAAATAGTCCCTAAACAATTTTCATCCAGAGCTAGAGTCCCGAATTTTTGTTTTTGTTTTTAAAACCCTCAAACAATTTATGTTTGCTGTGTAAGGTCCTTCCGTCTATTTTTTTGTTAGTCAACCGTGATTTTAAAATTTTGAAATGGTCAATGGAATTTACAAGAGGGCATTTATGGTACATTACATTAAAATTAACATACCCAACCCTACCCAATCCCACACCCCACCACTTCCCCTCCTTCTCATTTGCTTCTTCAACCCCACCCCACTCCACCCCTCACTCCAACCACCACCGCCGACCACCACTGGAAACTACAACCTGCAACACTTCCGCCCCCTTCCCCACCGTCACTGCACCACTCTCCCTCCTCCTCATTTCTCATCAATTTTCCCAAGTTTTCATCAGATGACCTCTTTCCTTTGATGCATTTTGAAGCTTTTCTGATAATTTTTTTCTTAGTTGATATTGTTTTTGTTTTTGTTTTTGCTCTCGAAAGAGGGTTTTTTGAGCTGCCACGGTTCCAAATTTGCTCATCAACATGTCTAAAGTGTTTGATTTCACTGGTAATTTCCTTTAATCCTTTATGGGTTTTGCTTAAAGTTCATATCTTTACACTTGTTTGATTATGTTTCTGGTGAGCTTTTTGGCATATCTTTTCTGGGTTTTGCTTAAAGTTTATATATTAGACTTGCTTGATTATGCTTCTGTTGATTTTCTTGTTTTGACTTATCAATCTTTTCTGGGCTTTTGCTTAAAGTCCATGCCTTTACACTTGTTTGATTAATGTTCTATTGTCAACTGTTTTAATAATTGGGATGAAATTGGTAGAATTTGGGGATTATGATCTTAAAATCTGTTCTTGGTTTGGTTGTTCTTCAATTTTAGATCTTGATTTATATGTTTTGAGACTTTTCTGGGTTGTATGAAAATTGTAATTCTATTGCTATGAATTTTTTTTTGGTGGTGGAGCCATGGAGAGGGGCTGTTAGGGTGGGGGTGACGGGTGAGCTGTCAGCAGTGGGGGTGGGATGGGATGGGATGAGTTGGGGGTAGGGGTAGGGTTAGGGTTAGGGTAGAGGTTGAAGAAGAAGGTGATGAGCAAAATATCATATTTACCCCTTCAAGATTTGTATTTGACTATTTTTTTTCCTTTAAATTCATGTTGACCGTAACATTTTTTACGGAAGGACCTTACACACCAAAAATAAATTGTTTGAGGGTTTTAAAAAAAAAAAATCTTTCGGGACTCTAGCTCTGGATGAAAATTGTTTGGGGACTATTTATACCAATTTGCCACTTGAGAGAGTGTATGTATTTCTTTTCTTTTTTTTTTTTACAATTTTTTTTAATTAAAATATATATAAAAATTCATAAATGGTTTTTGCGCTAAGCAAAATATTAGTCATTTGAAACATCCATAACAGGATTAGAGTTATAAAAAAGATCTCCCCTATCACAAAGAACAGATGCTGAAATGGCAGAAAGCTCAACATAACCCATTACATAATTTGATTTCCCCCAATGTGCTAAGTTATGAACATAGAAGTTTGCCAACCTATTAACAAAATTCACTTTCCAATGCTTAAATCTAGCCAAAATAGCCCTACCCAAAAAATTCACAAATGGTTATTGAATACGTGCGAGGGGATTTAGATTAGTTGTGGTGGTCAGGGGTGAAAATGAGCTGAGCTGATCTGATATGAGGCATGATAGTTCATGCTCAACTCATACTAGTTTACCTAACTCGAGCTCACCCTATCAGTAATTTACGAGTAGTTCACCTCATTTATTTATAAATATTTTATAAAAAATAAAGTGACTTATAATATGAGATTATTATCCAACAAATACAAAATAAATCAAGAAAATTTTCTTAGCACTGTGACATGATATAAATTTAATATATTTATACTAATTATAATATGCAAAGACTTCGGAAAAAAAAGAGAAAATCTTAACAAAATATAAAAGTAAACTAATGTAAACCAACCAAAGTCTAACTAACTAATCCTTATTAATAAACAATAAAAATCACGGAAACCTTCTTATATAAGGAATTTAATTTTTGTGGTATGTTCTTCCACCAGAAAATATAAAAATATTTTGTAAATTAATAAGTGATGGTCATCAGTAATAAAAGACAAGTAATAATATAACTTGAGTTTCTTTGTAATGCCATAAGCAACTCGGAGTCAATCTCCTATACAAATCAATGCTTAAACTGTTTTTATTCAGAGAAACTCGATATGAATCAATAACTCTTTCACCTTGAGAAAATGAGAAGATTATAAGAGATTTGTACGTTTTTTAGTTTATTTTACTTGAGAATATGTGTTGGATCATGTATCGCTCATTTAGTTCATGAGCAGAGCTCGTCGAGCCGAATATCGAGTCGAATCGAATCATGAACTACTCACGAGCTAACTCAACTCATTTTCCACTCCGGCTCCTATGCGGAACAGGAACATTTCCGCACTGTGCGAAACAATCTAGGTGGTCGGATGATAGCTTTGAACGGTCCAGATTTGAAGAGAGAAAAGTTTTTTAGTTTTTATTTGTTAAGTCCAACCGTAACTTTTCTCTCTCCAAATCTGGGTCGTTAAAACTATCATCTGACGACCCAGATTGTTCCGCACAGTGCAGAATTTTCCCTATTTCGCATAAGAGCCGGACTGCTCATTTTCACCCCTAAAGGTTGTGGTACGGCTGTACGGATCCACAGCAAGGTGAGTGGGGTCAAATGACCCCAGTGAAAGAAAAAAAAGTTCTTTAATTATATATGATATATTTTACTCTATTTAGATAATAAATGTATAAATGACCTCAATAAATTATATTTCTGAATACGTCACTGCGTATGGGTGTTCATGGTCCCGTTTGAAAAGCAAAGTACAGTAGCTACAGCTTGTAACACGTGAAGAAAAAAACCGCTAAAAATGAGGGGGGAAAGTATAAATTCTTATTATTACTTTGAATGGTAAACATCATTTATGTATTTATTTATTTATTTTAGTTAATATGTTTTTTGAACCGTATTGAATTAAGAGTACTTGATTAAGTCCGACACAATACGATTTCGTACTAGATTAGATACGACGCGATAAAGTCACAACCCATTAAACATCGGCTCACGCACACTCATATCATATTGTTGCTGGATCGTGTTATTATGCCGAATTATTTTTTGCATGCTGAATTATTTTTGTCACCTGTAAATTACTGTTGTCGACTGTGAACGTTCTAACACATGAAATTTTATAGTTGTACGACATTTTTTTTTCTTTCAAGTTTTGAACTCAAGTCGTCGGTTCTAAGAGATATTGTGACTTGCTGATAATAAATTTTGTATATTTTGTCACTCTAATCTTGCCTTGAACAAACTTGAATTGCAGGTATTAATCAATTAAGCTATAATTACTCGATGAAAAGATATTTATTTGATTTTTAATATATTAAAAATGACATATAATAATTCAATATAATCCAACACAAAAAAATGGCAATCCTAATAATTGGTTAGTTCCTATAATTAAACAAAGTACATAATTTGGACCCTTAACAAGCAAGCAACCAAAACTAAGGTGCCAAAATATAGAACACCAGAATCCACGGCGGCGGCACCGGATGTTGAAGCTGGCGACGAAGATGATGACGTAGAAGGAGATCCATTTGCAGAAACAGTTGTAATCTTAACCTTCATTCCTGAACCACAGTGTCCGGGGTGTTCCACATGCAAAGTAACGAGTACCGGGTTTGTCCAGCTTAACGACGTCGTTACCGTCAGTCATGGAGTTCAATGGAATAGTTATATCACAGCTCTTGTATGCACTTTCACTTGCTAGTTCGACAACGCTGTGTATTGATGTGTGGTTTTGGACATCATTTTCAATAGTCAGTATGTTAAAAATGAATTTTAACTAATTTTAACTCTTAAAAAGTTCTTGAAAAAAATAGTTAACGTCATATAAATTTTAAATATGCTCACGAATTGATTAATGTATGGTCTTTAACGAGGAGCAAATTAAAACATGTACTGGAGTAAATGTAAGAAATAACCGGAAAAAAAAATTTCTATAAGAAAAAAAAAAACTAAATTTTACTTATAAAAAAATATGGGTGGCATCCAATGGAAAGAGTTGAGACATAGAGTTTTACTCCCTATCCGGTGAAAATTCTCTCTCCCCATCTTTGTCCCTAACCAATTAGAATTTACTATATAAATATTTTTTCTAATTATATATACAGGGTGAATTGTGATAGGGTAGGGAGAGGGATGAGGACTGGAACGTGGATATAGGATTTTTTGCCCTCCTATCCAATCCAGTGTAGAAAAGTGACAATTTGTTACATGTTTAAAGAAATACCAATCAAGTACCTAGTTGTCTAAATAAAATATCATGCAAATGCAATAGGGTGGTGAGGGGTGATGGACAATTAGGGAAAGTACCTAGTTGATCTCCAACCTTAAATGTCTGGCCAGATGCCCCAGGTGCTGTAGTCAGTAGATTCAGACCAGCCCTGGCTTCCGCCAACCTCGATTTTATCGGCGAACACTACTTCTGCAACTATCACCAAAATAATTGCCAATGCTACCAAGAAAATTTTGTAATTTGCCTCCATATTTGATCAGTTTCTTCACTTCACTTCTTCAAGAATATTGTTATATATATATATATATATATATATATATATATATATATATATATATATATATATATATATATATAGATCAATGGAAATGGAGTTTTGATATATTAAAAAAAAACCCTCTGTAAGAACTTGGATCGTATGTAGTATTAAAGAGGGGTAGTGATTTATAGGAGATTAAAATTTAAATCTTGAACTCTAAGAATACTTCAATCTGTTTCTTGCCATTGTCTAGTTTGGTGGGAAATACATGATGCATGAGGAGACATTTTCATGGCTTCTATCACTTATTAAGAACACACAAAATCTGGTCGAAAGGAAGAATGCGTATTTGGTGCAGAACTTTCAATAAGTCTTTTATTTGACACCTGTTTTTTCCCAAAAAAATAAATTTGTTATTAAAAAAAAAACCTCAAAAATTGGAGAAAGGAAATGTTTTTATTTGTTTATAATATATCAATATGATGTGGTCAATTTATTTAAGTTAACTGGATTGAATGCTAAGCAAAAGTTCTGGTGGACCCATAAAAAAATTTTAAAGCTTGAATTTGATTCTAAGCAATCTTTGCCACCAAGAAGACTATTTTCATCACTTGAGGTTTCTGAAGAACAACATAATCTGATTATACACAATGTCTTTAGCAGTTACTCCCATAATGAAATCAGCATGAGCATAATCCTTGATGTACTGAACATGTAGCTTATCTATATCATGATACTTGAAACTATCAAGTAGAGCTTCCACATCTTTAACATCAGATAGAGCATCTTGGCCTCCATAGCTCAGGAATATAGGGAAATCGCGAGGAATTTTACCCAAATCATAGGAAGGAGGCCTGGATTCTCCATAATGTTCCACATTGAAGTCGGCATTTCCATAATCGTACTTTGTAATCTTTCCATATCGCACAGCTGCAGTTTACAGATTTTAGCCACAATTGGTTATCACGCTAGCTTAAGAATAAAAGTTTGAATGAGTATAGTAGTAATTTACTTACTTTGAGCCATATGCACCAGATTTTTAATCGAGGTAGATTGAGGTTCATTCTTCAAGAAAAGATCAACCGTGGAGGCGTTGAGACAACAGTTTCTCCCTACATTTCGTGAAAAATGTTACTACTAGTGAATATATTACCTTAGTTACATTAGGTATTATATAAATGCTATTCTTGGACAAATTTCAATGTTTAATAAGGCAGAAGTTATTACCTGTTAATGCTGTCATCAAATCATAACAATCTACCCCCGGCGTATTGCAAAAAGCTCTGAGAAGATGAGACACTGCACCACTGCAAACACACAACCACAAAATTTGAGTTTCAAAAGCATCAGACATTAGCAACACACTTCATTCAATCTCGAATACAATATTATTTTCTTCATTTTGAGCCCCACGTCTCTTCTCACAAACTTTAACGAACTCCAGAACAAAAATTCTCAAACAAAAATGCAAGCCAAATACATCAATTTAACCTTTTCGGATTGAATTCTGAAAGACCGAAGATTGTTGTGATCTGTTGACATTAGAAAAAATAAACGAGAGGCAATTCAATACAGGCATTTTGAAAAGGATAAGACCAATGTAATTAGTATTCCCCAGTTTGAAATTAAATTTCGGCTTTTCTACGCAAAATGAATAGAAAAGTGAAAGTTATTCACTTACTTCACCAATAAAGGCTCTGGCAGCTACAACACCAAGTGCAGTGTTCATATGACTTAAATAAGCAATTGGGCTTAGCAAAGCAGCCGATTTCACCTTATCTATCGATCTTCCTTCCGAAAAGGATGCCAAAGCTATTAAAGTTCCCTGCCACAAAGTACCGATTCTTATTATTTTTTTTAATTTTATTTGGGGGTTAGGGGGTTAGTAATATGGGCTGTTTATACCCGGTGTCGAACCCGGGACCTCACGGTCGCGGGCAGAGGCTAGCCCCACTGAGATGTGGCACTCTCGACAAAGTACCGATTCTTATATTCTCTTACCAGTACAACATTTCTTGACAATATATACATTGTATTAGACAAAGTTAAGGTTGAAATACTTACCATAGAATGGCCTACATAATGAATCTTTTGACCAGTTTGTCCGTAGATAAAATCAAAAACAGCTGGTAATTCATGAATCACTAGATCATCCCATGTCCAGTTCCAGTACTCCTAATGAAACATAAAGCAAGATTAGTCATATAGACATCTATCTATATCCATATCAGTTAAACTATGACGACTCTAAATCTTCCATTACATGATTTAGTACAGGAACGAGCGTTATATTTCCTTGGAGGGCCCGCAAATATTGTGAAGGGTTGTGTGATCATGATCATTAGGTCTCATGCATCCCATTTTTTCCATCTAGTACACTGTTTAGTACTCTGCAACCAATGGGGGATCCAATATTTAGTAATCTGCTACCAAGGGGGATCCAAGAGGGCCGAGAGTGGCAGTTGTCCCCAACGTTTTTCAAAACGTCATATTTTCTATAGATTTTTTTCATTTTTTAGGAAGAATCCATTAAAAAATTGTGTACCGCCCCAATGCATAAGTTCCTATCAGCCCCTGCAACTACTTGTAGTTATGTACACTGGAGTAGATTAATAACAATATAAGAGAAGGCAATTAGTAGAGTATAATGTGGGATATAGAGAGAATATTACAGGTTCGCTAGGATCAAGATTAACGTGTCGGCGGCTGAATCTGGTTCCCCTGATATTGGAAATCCATACATCAAAACCATGATCGGCCAAGATCAGAGCCAGCGATTGTTCCGGAGTATTCAGCAGCCAGGTCATTCCATCCTGCAAACATTATAGTATTTGTAAATCAACACATACTTTTTAGCTAAATTCTTTTTTTGGTTTTAGGTAGAGGGAGAAAACAACAAATACTTGGTACGGACTCATTCACTGGGCATTTCTTGGTACCTTGTCTTTGTACTACATGATCGTGCACCTAAAAGACTGAGGAAAGGGGCGCACTGTCACTCGTGTAGTACAACATGCAAAAAAAGACAATGTAGTAGTACATCTATTAGCAGCTATGAATAAGGAAGTACAGTTCGGCCGGGTCATAGCAATTACATTTTATTTTTTACTACTCACTCCGTTGTATATATATATATATTTAAGACATTTCATAACGATTACTAAAACAAAAAATTAAGGTACTTCTATCTTTTATTATGTGGAAGATATTTTGAGTCAAATAAGAGAGAATGGAAAACTACTTAGAATGATTTATACAAAGAAAATCTAAAAACAACCTAGAATAACCTACCTAATAGAAATGAGGGAGTATTAACTTAGGCATGCAAAGCGAAGTTTTTGCCCAAACATACTTAATTTTCAAGATCTCTACAAAGGTAATCGAATTCTCACCCTTCTAAACAAAAGTAAAACTAACACAACATTATACTAGTTTAACCCGGTAATACCTTTCTATTTAATTTACATGAGAAGTGGATGGACAAAAAAAAAGCCCTTTCCTATATGTCAATTGGGCAGAAAGAAACCTAACTTAGTCAAGACTGGAGGCAAGCTGAGGTGCATGCAAGATTGGGCCGACAGTCAGGTATTGCAAGTCAACAAAAGCTACCAATTAGTTGGGCCTCGAGAACGAAAATCATAGCCCTTTTATTGGGGTGAGAGACTTCACATTTCATCACCCGGGTCGTAACGAGATGCCAATGCTACCTTGGAAATATGATTGAAGGAATGGCGAAACCTTATTCCTCAATTTCATGCCATGGCCTCGTCTTGTTGCTCTAAGGCAGATTTTAATATGAACTTTGTCCATATTTCCAAATGTAATCTATAATTCTTTATTAAGAATAAGTAATTAAGAGAAAACTTGTTTCTTCTTATGATGTGAGAATTTTTGTACTACAACATTTTTTTTGCAATTCAATGACAGAAAGTGTTTATGGGAAAATTGGAAAATTATATGTCAAATAGAAGTAGAATTCTCGTTGACCATTTGCAAGCCAAAGATATTTATCGTTGAAAGAAAAAAAAAGAGAAAGAAAAAAACATTCACTAGCGAAAATGGAGGTGAATTGGTCTATTAATTATATACAGGGCCAACAAGTATTGTGTGAGGAAGTAGGACAGTAGTGGAGTCAATGGAGGGCGAGAGAGGGACATGCCTCCCTCTAATATTTAAAAAAGAAAAACGGTTTTTTTTTAAAAAATATTTTCAAAGGTTTACTTACAAATGTTGTATAAAAATAAATTCAGTAAAAAATCGACTCCCTCCCACCATGATAAAATTCCTCCCCTGTCAGGATTAATAGACAAATCCATTCAAGGACGAAGTCAAAAATTGTATTTTGAGGGTGAAAAACTGTAACAGTATACCGACCTACCTATAAAAATTGAAAAAAAAAAGGGGCAAACTTAAAAAATTTCGAACTACATATAAAAATTACTATATCTAATAGTATTTTTAAAAATTTCGTAGGCGGGCATCCTATTCAAAAGAGAGTGGGACTGTTCCCCACCTTGTTGCCATGCAGTCAAAACCGAGTTGTCAGCTTTTAATTTTTTATTTTTACCGCAATCTCAGCACATAAACATATCAAAAAGATCTACTTAACAAAGTAAATAATAACGCGAGTCCTTACCACCATAACTCCGTGCTGCAACAACACCGGCGGCTTCCCCTTCCCCTTCCCAGCACTAGCACCACTTCCACGGCCGTCTGGAATTCTTTGCACGCTTAATAAATATCCGTCATCAGTTCTCACCTAATCATCAATCACCAATTAAAATATATTAATCAATCTACTTAATTAATTCTCATTAATTCAATCTTCATTCTTAATAACAAATTCAAAATTAAGCAAAAAAAGTTCGATTTTTCATTTCATAATTATTTCGCGTTGGCGGCGCTTACTTCGAATTCCAGACAAGGATAACCGTGATTAATCACAGCGGAGGCACAAACACCGGCTCCTACGGGGCCCATATCGACGGGAGGTGAATCATCATCGGTTAGGTAAAATTTATTACCTCTGCTAGAAGCCATGGCTGGCTCCGCTTGAAGAATAATTAAGGCAAAGAGTATAGATAAGTTAAAAACACTGAATTTGAGAGTCATTTTTTTTTGTGGTGCAGCCTCTGTACTGAAGATTTTCTCGTAAGAGGAAGAGTCTATGGCGATTGGTGACTTTGAGGGGAATGCTTCAAAAGGTATTTATAGAGATAGGTGGAGAGAGTTACTTAATGTTGTACAACACGTTTTTTCGATACATTTAACAATTTTGATCGTTTTGAACTGTTGTATTAAAAAATTTAAACGATCTAATCTTTTTTTTGAGGTACAACTGTTATGATTTTCAAACATTTATTACATAAGACATGATGTTAAATGTCTAAATATATGTGTTTATAAGGAGATAACATATATTCTAGCCTTAGTACATATGTCTGTAATGAGAGAACACATGATAGATGAAATTTAACACATATTCAAAAGAATGTGACATATGTTCAAAACGTATTTCATATATACAGTTAGGGGTGTGCATTAATCGATTTTAATCGAAAACCGCACCGCACCGCACCAAATTTAATATTATATTGGAGCTCATGAGTTATGAGATATTTAAATAATTTTATAAGTTTTTTAGATTGGTTTTCACCGCACCTAATTTCACCAAACCAAAATAATTACGGTTTGGTGAAATTCTGTTTGGAAGTCAAAATGATGAGGTATAATTTTAGAAAATATATAAAAATCGCATTAATAAATTAATTTTCACCGAATCGCACCAATGCACACTCCTATACACAGTATACTAAAAAACAGTATTTTGCATTATAGGCGGGGAAGGTGAAGTCAGGTGTGAACAAGAACAAAAGAAATAATAGTAAAATATTTGAAAAGTATGGGGAAAACTGACTTTTGGTTGGTCTTTATCTTTTCTTCTCTTTTTTTTCTTTATGATGCTCAACTGACTAATAATGGAGATTTTCTGGTTAGAAGTGGGGGATACACCTTTTTCATTGATCTTCCGCTGATAAGAGGACCCCACTTCATAATTCTGCCTCTAGTCCTAACTGAGATCTCCCGTCTCAAATAATAATATATATGTAATAGAGTAAAGTGTATAAGAATGTGGGCATTATACATTTATGTTAGTCTTAAAACTGTAATCTCCCGTTTCACTATAAGAGTACAAACTGGTAAAATGAGAAATTTATATTGCCAACGACTTATATTATACAAATGAAGAGAGTATTTAAGTAGCATTGTATTTCTCATTTTCCTTAGACAGAGTTTTGCTTCGTAGTTCTCTATGCTAGAAATTCAAGAATTTGTTTTTACCAATTTTTGCAGAATCGACCTAATACTACAGATTAACTTAGGATTATAATTGTGACCCATAAGAAATTTGAACGATATATTCGTATGAGTTTAGACATTTATGATCTTCTAAATATGACGATTATCAACAGGTTAATGTATAATGTAGCGACTTTGTTTAGTGAAATGGATCAAATTATGGCAACAACAAAAAAACAACTCGTAAGTCAAGATTCTCATCTTCTATCCCATACGCGAAACTGTAATTATCCTGATAGAAGATGGAATTCTACAAGCAAGGATCCATCAATATGCCAACAGAAAAACTAACTGGGAAGCCCCAACATATGACGGTGTTTTATGTGTTCATTCTTAATTTACATTACATAATCTACAATTTCTCTTTTACAAGATCCCACAATAAAATTAGTGAGAGTGGTCGTGATGGGTCGCTATAAAAATAAAAAATCAGCTGGAAGCACATTTATTGATTACTTTGGCATGGGGCGATCCTTGTGGTAACTGACCCTATAGGCATCTCACATGAGTTGAGGTGGAGACTACCTGGAAAGTGGGTGCCGCATCAATTAATGTGAGATAACTATAGGGTCAGTCCCACAAAAACCGGCTTATATTAGAATTGTCCAACATCCATAGACCAAAGTGTGAATTGTCAGATAATAAACATTTTTCTGGACTGCCTTTTGAGTTTTGACGAAAGAAATTGATCAGTTTTCACATTGACAAAAGGCATCTTTTTATTTCCTATGGAGTGAACCCATTTCATAGGTTACATGACACATGACACATTTTTGAAATTTCAATCCATGGAAGACAAAATAATCGATGCTCATTCATCAATTCTTATCTAAATACTAGAGATAAATAGAGGATGATAGGGCGATGAACAAAAATGGAGAAGCAGACAGAAAGGTATTTTTTTTCTCGTGTTAAAACTGGGGAAATAAATAAAGGTATTTTCTTTTTATTTTTCTTCTTAATTACTGATTGATTATTTTAGTTCAACTAATTCGATTAGAATCTCGGGAATACTTTGACCAACCTAGCAAATTAATTTGGGACAGAATGAGTTGTTAGTTGAGTTAGTGTTTTTTTTTTTTAATTTAAATAAAATGATCGAAAAATCATTTTAAAGGTTTGAATACAATTAATAATGTATCTATTGAGTTAATAAATATTAAAGTAAAGCTGGAGAAAAAAAAGAAGAAGAAGAAGAACAAATGATACATTAAAGTTATAAATGTACACTTTGTAAAAATAAAATTATTTTAGGACAACTAATTTGGAGTAGAAAGAGTAGTTATATCAAATTACTCCTATTGCTAAAGAAAACTATCGCATCTAAAACAGCAACTCATAATCATTTTTAACTCAAAAATATAAATCTCGAGAATAAATAACCCACTCTTCAATTAATAAAAAACCTACTCCAACAATTTCTCAGTAATTTGCTCCTGTGATCAATCAATTTGAACCGGCAGCACATAATCACATGACGGTGGATTTCGAAAGCAACAAATGGTCAATAAGATCTGCGGGTATTGCAATTTATGTAATAACCAGATTCGGGAGAGTTCGAATTGGTTCTTCCCGATAAATTTTAATGATCCCACTGAAAAAAGTGAACACCAAGAAAATTGTGTTGCTGTTCGTGCAATAAAAGACCACTATTAGCATCGGATTGAATTGAATTTTGTCTCGAACAAAACCTGATGAGACATTGTATAGTAGTACTAGCTTAGACTGAATCTTCACGACGTAGAGATTTTAGGTTTAAATCTCCCACGGTTGTTGTAAAAGGTAGGGAAAAGAAGCAGTTTTTGACCAGTTTCAACGATTTGGATCTATTGTTGACCACCCTTTCCAAACCCAATTTTGTTTCAATCCCAGCACTATCCAATTCTATAAAACCTTATTTCTCCTGAAATTTGTAATTATAAGAGATCGTGTAGAATTTTTATTGCGCAGAAACATATATATTTTGAATAAATATTTTTAGTGGTGAGCGGTGGTCGAGTACAAACATTCCATGCATAAACTCTCAAATTCTTAAGATCTATAATCCTCACCACATCACAATTCTACCCCAAACCACATTCAAAGCCACAAGCAATACCACAATTCTACCCCAAACCACACTCAAAGCCACAAGCAATACGTAAACAACTCTTCTATTTATATACGAGTCAGACCCTATTAGAATATCAAAGATATCTAGGAAATATAATCTGACTAGAAAACTACTAAACAAAACCTAATACAATAAAATTAGTAATTACCAAAACTAAATATTCTCCTAAATAATAAGCTTGATTTAATAATTCCAGATAGTGTTTTATCTCGTATCAAAACACAAAATTTCAAGTTTTATGCAGTTCCAACTTTCACAAACTCATCAATTTTGTTTCGTTTCAAACCAAACACTATCTGTCCTAAAACAGTTATGAAACAGAGGGAGAGGGAGCACTAGTTATACTAGTAGAACTGCACAGTGAATAAATAGCTAAGCACCAAAACAGCACTCTACCTAATTATGGACTATGAAGCTCCATTCAAGAAAATAAAAGACCAGGACTCCTGCAAGATTATCTCAGTTTACAGCCAAGTATAGTAAAAGTTGTATCATTTTATTCTATATCTTTGATTTTCATATTAAAACAAAAAAAAAAATTCATTAATATAATATTTACCGAATACTCTGTGTATGTCTGGAAATTCTTGGTCTTGAGATAAAAGGATTTTAGCTTCCACCACATATACATAAGCCCTAAAATCGATAGGGTCAAACCGGATTATGCCCCAACACTAAGGGCAGGGCTCCTCCCTTTCTTTCTTTCACTAAAGCTACGCATCCTCGGGAGGCAGCATTGCGTCGACTTCAGTGATTTCTCACCATGCGGCTTCAGACCAGCGATAGGAGATCTTTCGCTACTACACACCGAGTTGACCCCAGAAACAAAAGGCGTCCCATTTTCAGAGTTTGGTGGAACATGAACTGGAGTTACTGTCTTTGTGTTAGATCCTGCATTTTGCTCTTGAACATCATCATCGTCTCCCTGGCTCTCTTTAAAGAGGTCAGATAATCTCTTCTTCTTATCTGTTGGAGAATATTCAAGCTTGTAATTTGATTTTCTCCCCATAAAATTGTGATGCACAGGTGTATTCCCGCGAGATGGCGTAAAATCTGCAAGCGAGCAATAAGAAAATCATCAAAATTGATAAGCGAACGCAGGCGCACACTATTATACTCGAGAAATAGGAAGCCTTGCATACAGTAAAGTTAACAAGTCATCCCCATTTATCTCGTCACAAGCCAAACTTCAGGAACCTTGCTTTCTCTCTGGAGAGAAAGAAGAGATACAGTTCGGAAGAAGGATCCAATGCAAACAAAAGGACGATTAAAGAAAAATATGAAAGCTCCTCTGTGCAGCACAACCCTCCGACTCTTGAAGATAGAGGGTGCCAGTTAGCTGACACAAAAGCATTTATACAAAGAGAGAATGTCTAGGGTGCAATCATTTCTTACCACCATTAACACTAAAGAAATCATCTTCGCAATCTGACTCCAACCAAGCCTGCGAATCAAAGAAAGCCTCCTCTTTGCTTCCTGCAGAAACCCAAGGGATATATGAAATTAGGCAATAGCAGAGTAAAAATATATAGTTTATCAAAAATACAGTCCTAGTTTAATCTATAAGAAAATTCACATATTTAACAATGTTAACTCTTGTAATTGCCTGACTTATTAGCAGGAGAATTACAATATTCATTTTCAGTTTACCTTATCCTAGGAGGGAGATAATCATTCTATTTATTATATCCCAGAAGTTGGAATATGACAGCAAAAGAAAATCTATTTATTACCGAATAAAAAAGTTGCTAATTAAATTGCTTAAAACCTTTCTAGGCCATGTTACTCTATTTCATTCACTCTCTTTATCCTTTACGTCTGATTAATCTGTCAATAGTTAGTAAGAACATTCCTTTCTTAGGTGTTTCTTCAACAACCAGCTCCTTTTGTTTGGTTCCAAGTTCCCTTTTAAAAGAAAAACTTTGTTGTTGCCACCTGAACAACAAGGCCCTACATTATTGTGAATTCTTCCAAACTGCACATGATCCACCGTATCTTGTTACCATCTAGACAGCCTAACCCAAATGCAAATATCATGGACCAGAGGCCCCATAGATATACATAATTGCAAGAAGCCAAAACGATTTCCAGCACAAATAAAATGATGGTAGGAATGGATTATAGAAAATTGTCAATTAAGGCAAAAAAAAACCAGAATGAACAAGCTTTGATATAACGAAAAGCATATCATGTTGTCTTCGTCCCTGTAATCGAGTAATTTTGGAAATGGCCATCATTTGAAGGCACTCTCCAAGCCCTGTTGGGTTCTTGAATCTTGATAAAAACACGTTTCTTCCTTCTAATCCCTATTTTCAATTGGCGGGGTTAGAACAGCTTGAGGCTGGTCTTACTCTTACATATTAAACTCTAGCTATTTACTGCTAAACAATTCACTATGAGAAATGGGCATGATTCCTAGATTCCAGCCCTGTGCATTTCCCATTAAAACCTTCATCTTTACCATTTATCTAAGAAGAATTCAAAATGAGAGTGAATAATGCCCAGATAATTGTACCATGTGCCATTCTTCAATTCTAATGTTTTCAACTAAGTTGGTTCAATCATCTCTCAAGGAGGTCCCACAAATTATAAAAAAAATCTAAAATTATTCTGAGTCAATTATACTATTGAGAGTTGGTTGTCCTTTCATTTTCCTTCAGCAGAGAGATTAGTTAGAATTCATTTTATCAACTATTGCTGCCTAACAGCAGACTTTATCTTTAGCTAACCTTAGCACAATCTAACACAATCAGTAGACTTTTTACTGGACTAAACCCCTCAAAAAGATCCCAGCTTTATATCTTCAAAAGAGATTTCAGAACTAAATTATCATATTCAAAGCCAATCTCCCAAGCCCTAAAAGTAAAAAGGAAATCACTAAAGACAAGGAAAAGTTCTTTTTATTAAAAAAAATACAAGAAAAAAGAAAATATCAACCGGGCATATATCACCAAAATGATATAAAAAGATAGGTTTGACGACTCTTCAATACTTAAAACTCTGTAAATAATTCTAGTGCAATTTACAGGGTGAAGAATTTGCCAATCAGAGTATAAATTTGAATTGGAGTGATCCGAACTTAACTAGTCACATATGCATGCCGGCAGGGTCAGATTAGTCTGGTCAAATACTCAATAAAGTACAAAAAATCCTCAAAAAATACACATAAGAACCAAAGCATTAGAACAATCAAACAAATTAACATTTCAGCAAAAACAAAATCAACCCAACACAGTAAATCAGAAATCTTTTGTGTTAAGCATCACAGGAAGCAAGAAGAACGGGAAAAAATCGAAAATCATACCACCAAAATCACGATAAATTGCTGTGGTTGGCCACTGAGACTTGACAGGAGCAGCATCAGCAGAGATTCCCCCTAAAGGTTTGTCTTCTTTAACTGGAGATGGGATTATAAGTTTATCGTTCTTGGAACTGAAACCAAACCGGAACTTCATAGCAGAATCTGGGTGGTCTTTGTTCAAAGAAACACAGGAACCCATCTCAGAAAAAAGCTTTAAAAATTCCCTTTAAAATTAATTTAATTGATCATCACCTACTAACCCAGACAAAATTCTGACAAAGAAAGAGAAGAAAAGGCTGAGGAGTGGAGTAGAAGAGAGAAGGGGAAGAGGAACTCTATTTGAGCGTTACGTTTAAAGCAGAGTTTCACAAAAAGTCTACCAATGGAAAAAAAATTGTTGGTCTCTATATATGTTCTATGTCTGTTACAGTCCAAATATAATTCGACATGTATTTAAATTGAAAGGAAATATACACTTGTTGGGTTTTAATTGATAAAGACGGTATAAGAATAAATTATTTCAACCCAAAAAATAGAGTGTATCATATATATTCATTCTATAATACATGTCAATGAATATATCACATTATTTGATGGTTAAAATTTGATGAACGATTTTTTCAATTTTTTAAGAAATTTGTTTATTTTTATTTAAAATTTCAAACATCAATTTTTTTTTTTAATTTGGCGATTAAATAGTGTCACGTTTGTAAGAAAAATAATTTGTTATGCACTGACTTTATTTTTTTATTTTAGGTATTACACTATTATAAGAGGGGAAAAGAGGAAGAAAAAAAATACAAAAAAAAAGATTAGGGGCTTGAAAGGGAAGATATTGCACATTAGTAGAAAGTGTGGGGGTCATTTAAAAAAGTTACAACTAATGAGTGGGTCATTCACAAATCCCATTCAATGCATTTGAGGATATTTTCTTAACACAATCCCACCCAATAAAAAGAAAGAAAGAAAAAAGATTATGAGGATTTTTTTTTTTTTTGTACAGACTAATTGGTATCCGATTTCATTGTACTATCTACGAGGTTGGTTTCATCTTAGACTTTTCCCATTTCATACGAGATTTTATGTGACATTTTTTAATTATATGACGTTCATAGAGTTTATTGATTTATCTTAAATTCATAGACAATCTGCTTTTTTAAAGAACGAACAAGGCTCGAAACCGATAATGAACCTTGTTTAAGGGAAATTGTGAATTCATAACCTATAAATTGGAGTCCTCAATTACATAAAAACTTTTTTTAGGAGGGAAGCTATAGAAAGTTTTCACAAAAAAATTAAATGGATTTGATCCACTACAAAATTTGTAAACCACATGCCCCATATGGATAAAAAATAAATATTTAACTGGCATAAAAGGTGTGTCTAAGCATTTACTATCGTCTCGAAATATCTCTTTACAATAGCAAATTTAATTGCCAAATAAGTGTTTGTAAATGCTGCTAGGCGTTACGGGCTTGTGGGTCCGGCTCTAAAATTAAATTTTACTTACCACACCTTTTTTTTATCTGTGACATGTGTAATTTAATTTATCTTCATATAGTATTTTTTTTCAATTGTTAATCTTAAATAAGGAACTTTGGAGTTTGGACCATGGTAAAATTTATATGTAAGAAGGATAAACTGGTCCATAATATTTTCTCAATTTCACGGTTTAAGTGTTTGATAATATAAAAAAACACATTATCAATGACTTATATCATGAAGAAAATATAATGTTTTCTAGTAACTTATCATTTTCTATAAAACTACGTTAGGGCAGGTTTTCACTGTCTTGTACAATTATAGGTTTCTCGATTTATCTTAAATTCAAGACAAAAAGTCGTTTTCTAACCTATTAATTAATTTAATCGCATGAGCTGCCTGTTCTCGAACTGGTAGTTAGGCCTTTTGTTTTGTCATGGCCTGGCATGGGAAGAGGGTAATAACAAAAAAGCAATTTTATTGTTATTATTTTAATCAACCTAACTTTCAGCATTATAAACTTTAGATTAGACAATTAGATATTATATAAAATTAAATAACTTGGTGATTTTTTAATTCATGAAATAGTCATTCCATAGAAGAAAAAAGAAACAAAAAAACTATTCATCACGTTCTTGAATCTTGATTCTCTCTCCATTTGTCTGTGAATCTTTTGCGACCAAAAGGAACAACAAAAGGCTGGGAGATTAAATTTGAGAGGTCGATAAAGCTGGTTGGAGCTATTATATATATATCGTTGATGAGTGTTCAATTTTTTCGATAGATTTTGATTCTTGTGAGATTTTCTCATGGTTGTGGATTCTATATAAAGAATATTATGGACCAAACTTTTTTCCCATTTAGAGATCACGCACGTTGAAAATGAATATTGGATATCCCAAATTGAATAATAAAAGAATTGCGAAAGTAGGGTTGAGGAATTGACGAGCAGCACAGTTCAATCGCTCTCTCTTCGACCTTCAAAGACATATCTACGATATTATTAAGAGTTCGAACTATTCAAAAATGACTTAATGACTTAATTTTACATATTTATATTTATATTGAAGATATCTCAATTACATTAGTGAAATCATTATTCACTAAAAATAGAATTGGCGAATTTATTAAAAAATAATAACTAATTAAACGGCATCGATAGAGTCAAACCGGGTGAAAATTCTCTATCCTCAATCAATTAGAATGTACTATATAAACATTTTTTTCAATTATATATATATAAGGTGAATTGTGATTGGTTGGAGAAAGGGATAGGAACATGAACAGGAACGTGGATAACAGATGATTTTTTGCCGGTCAAACCAACTACTGTAAAAGGCTAACGCATGTGCTGCTCGTTGGGACTTGGCAGCATCAAAGGCTAATGGTAATGTATTTATATACATGTACGATTCCTATGTTTGAAATATGGAGAGCATGCCGTCTCAATCATTTTAGAAGCACTGTTCCGAACTTTAAATTAATATTCTATTTAACAAAAAAATTATAAAAATATAATAAAAAAATATTATTACAATTGTATCATATTTTTGTTTTTCAAAATGTATTTAAAAGTTCTTAAATATGGAGGAGGAGGAGAAATTAAGGTTATTTAACTAGTGATAGCCAAGTGAAAAATGAGTAAATAAAATTAGTGTGGAAAAAGGAGAAAATAATTAAGTAAATAAGATGAATTGTCTGAATAGATTCTGATTTAGTTAAAAATAAAATATTATAAATCACAAAAAATTCAAAAATATTACATAATTTTTTTAAAATTATATATATATATATATATATATATAACAAAAAAAGTTGATGCCGCGAATTTTTAGGGTCACCACTCTCCATTAGCCGCCCTGATGGGGAGACCTATATTTCAAGTCAAAGAATGGTCACTACTTATTGCTTTGAATTTCAGACCTCCAACTTTGAACATTTTAACTATGAAATCCTTATAATTTACATTTCTCATACTATTAATCACCCTTTTCCTCTTACATTTTCCTTTTCCTTTATTTGACGTACTCTTTAATGAAAACCTATCCAATATTCATATAAACCCCATTTTGGCATGACTTTTACACGTCATTAGAGGACTCCTTTGTCCTTGTACAAGAATGGAGCAAATTTTGTGTTCAATCGTTTATTTTTCAGAGCATTCGTAATGAGTAGATTAGTCAATGTTGTCAACGATAAATATTCCATTACGAAAAAGTTAAAGATAAAGAAAAAGAAAAGGACTATGACCTTTTCTAATAATTTTCTTTTAAATGGAAGAAGATTACTCAACAGTTGGTTATGGATGTATTTGAATTTGATTTAATTTGAAACTTAAAACGAGGTTCATACTGTCTTTAAATTGAATTTGTAAATAAAACCTGAAGTATTAAATTATTTAAAAAAATATTATTTCGATTTAAGATTAAAATCATAATCTCTATTTGAGATTCAATTCAAGCATACCCATAAAAAGTTATTTGGTAGTTCCAAACTTTCTTATGATATACCCTTTGTTTCTTTAGTTGAGAATTATCCATTATTGAGTAAAATATGTAATATTTTCCTTTGATCAAATAATAAATTTTATTTGAAGCTTTGTGAAAATTAGTACAAGTTTATAACTGATTTGCCGACATTGGAATTGGATTTAAATGCAAAAGTTTAGAAGAAAGAAAAGAAAAAGGAGATAAGATTTGATGCCACCCCCAAAAGGTGTCACCTCCAATTTCATTTTCATCATATAAAGACAGTTTTATAGCAATATGTGGTTATAAATATAGTGTCTTATTATGGTAAGAGAAAAGGACAGTGTTTAATCACTCCTAAATTAAAATTCTATGTTATTGGATATATTTAATTACATGCAATACATACAAAATATCCTACACGAAGTTGTCCGATTCCATGTTTGTCGTGTGGAAATGGCCACATGAGCAATCGTTTCTCTTTCTTTTTCTATTTTTGGGGTCAAGTAAAATATAATAAATCAATTTATATTTCGGTGTAGATTTTTTTTATCTCAGTGGAGCATTCGATATTTTATTTTTGAAAAATTCTGATATGGACTGAGTCCAGAATAAGTCATATCATCATACAATTGTCTCTCATAATTCTATAGTGATATGACCAGTTCTGAACAAAATAATCCAATTGACTTAATCCATGCCAAAAGTATCCTTTATTTTTTAAATTAATCCAGACTTTGACATTGGTACATCTGCAAAGTCTAACTCTTACACAGAGTAGAACATGACTCTTACAATTCTTACACAACATTGAAATAATATTTCATTAAAAAACAATCGAAGTCGAAATTCCACAGAAAATTGGAACTCTTACCCACATTTTGATAAAGTGACATAATCGTAGGAAACTCTGTCTTTTGTACTCCACTTGATTACTCAACTTGATTACTTTAATTCTAAGGACATGACTTTTTGATGCTGAAGGCGATTGCCCCCGAAGGGCAAGAGTGGAGAATACCCTAGATAGAGAGATTATAGCATGTTCCAAGTCGGGGAGGGAACTTAGCTTCACAAGGAGGAGAATTTATTTGCCCCATAAGGGGAGATACATGAATCGACCACAGGACATCCGTCTCGTGGCCCAGTAGCCTTACCACTTGGGATACCCGATTCCCATTAAGGACATGACTTAAGGAGGAATAATTATGTCATAAATATGATCTAATGGACATTGTGGTATAAAATTGTTCACGTCATTAAAAAATAATAAAAAGTACAATCATATAATAATGTGAGTAATTATACACCACAAAACTACCATAAACTTGATTCCATATCAAAACTTTCCCGTAGGCTCCAGCAATCGCATTTTGATATTGTAGAAAAATATTTAATAAGTATTAATTTCTCAATTCCTCAATATAAGACGTTTAGAACAATTATATTATATGTTTTTTTCTTAAATCCAATCCTTGGAAACTTTGTAATAAGAAAAAACTGTACTATGATATATTTATAACGAAGGTTTGATTAGTGTTTTTTAGCACATAAAAGTCCTCTTTTTTATTGTTAGCAACTCATGACTCATTCTAGATGCAACTCATCGCACACCCACTAATAAATATAAATACAATAGAGAGTAACCACTAATCACTAATCACTAATCAATCGTACATCACATGATGATTAAATTGACTTTATAGCATTGTATAATAGTCAATTATACATATAATCAAAAAAATTACACATATAATCAATATCCTTATTCAAAATCAATAAAGCCTTATTTTTCAATAGACAATTTTAGGAGATTCATTCAAGAATAATGAATATTGATCTAAAAGGGCTGTTGAAACGATGCTCCACATGGGAAGACCGAAGAAGTGGTGTTTGTATTACTATTTGGCAGCCACCCCATGTTGCACTATATTAATGCATACGACCCCTCCTTTTTTTTATTTTTTTTGGAATGTAGTACAAATATTTATTTTGTTTGAAAATTTTAAAATTATATATATATATATATATATATTTAAAATATCTTAAATTGAATATTTATCATTCTAGAAATAAATGCATTTTTCATCCTCATCCCATAATCTATTTTCTTTTCACATAAGAAGCTATCTCTATGACGGGAAATTAGCTTCGCTACTATATGGTCACACTAATAAACTTATTATTTTGAACTTTGTGAGGTGCTAAGTTAAACATAGTAATATATTTTCTAAAAAATTATACCTCAATATTCAATTCCTACCATAGTGGATTAACATTTTTCAAAAAAACTATTTCTTACATGTCCAAAAAATAAAAGAAAGTAGAAATGTAGGATGAGATTTTGAAATACTTCAGATAATTTTGTAATGAATTTGGAGAATTTTTCTTATTTTTTTAAATAATTGTGCATAATTTACCACTCAAAATTATCTGGGCTGCCTTGTGGACTGTTCTTTTTAATAATTAGTAATGCGGCCACTGCAAGTGGAGATACCCGTCTCTCTGACCCAATGGGGAACTACAATAATTTGAAAGATCTAATCATTAATCAAGAAGTGCAAAGACAACGACGATCGGCGGCCCCTTGAATAATCATGAACTTCACACTTGTAACAATTTTCTGGCAGGTTGCACTTGCATTCCTTTTTTGTACATTAGCAGTTGGACCTAAGACGAATGATGGTTGTGTACTCGGTTGGGATATAGTGCTGAACATTAAAAATATAGGATAATTCTGATATGTAACAGGTCAATTGGACAATATAGATCAGAATTGACCACATCACTATGGAGTGAGAAGAGAGACAATTATGTGATGATGTGGCTAATTATGTACCACATGGTCCATGTGGGCTTTGTCCATATCAAAAAAATCCAAAAATATAATATATACAAATTATTTTTTTAGCAGTTTAATAAAAAAATTGACGGTTTAGATTTTTTGGAGCGAACACCTATTATAATTTTGTAATTCATATTGTGTAAAATATGTATTAAATGCATTATGGCAAATATTGATCAGAAAAAACGCATATTATATATATATATATATATATATATATATATATATATATATATATATATATATATGCAGTCTTGTATACTTGTTCCTTCAAAGGAAAAAAAGAACACCCCGGCTCAACAGGAAAAGTTTCGCACCGTGCGGAACAGTATGGGCCGTCAAATGATAGTTTTGAACGGTCCAGATTTAGAAAAAGAAAAAATTTTATTTTTTTTATTTTTAAGTCCAATCACAACTTTTCTCTCTCCAAATCTGGACCGTTAAAACTATCATTCGACGACCCAAATTGTTTTGTACGGTGCAAAAAAATTTCAATTTTCGCATAGGAGCCAGACTGAAAAAAGAAGAAAAAGAAAACATGATTGTCTATTTTCCATAGATATATTGTCTCGAACTAAACAAAGCTGGGTTGGAGAAGTGCTAAGGTGGCATATTGGTGATGAAAGAAGCAAAAGTGGGAATAAGAGAAAAAATGAGAATGAAATAATAAAACAAAGTCTTAATTTCAAAATGTGAATCAGCACATGTATATGTACATATGATTTTTTTTAGTTGTATTATTAATGTTTAGAATTAATTTTTGAAAGTTTACAATTTATTTTGAAATATTCTATGATTAAAGGGTTAGATAAGTTTTGAATTGGAAAATAAAATATGATAAAGAGAATGAGATTTATTTTTTTGGTAAAGATTAAATTATTTGGGAGAAAAAGGAGAAAGAGTAGGGTGGTAATAGAAACCCATGTTGATCATTGAATTGGTCTCTTTTAAAAGTTTAAGCTCCAATTTTGGTTCATTAATGTTGACCTTGTCATGCCTTACGGTGGATCTCGCTAAACATCACAACGCTTGGCCCAAGTACAATAGCGTGGTGTCCTGCTGCTCGTGCTTAGTAAATGAATTTCAATTCGGACCCATATGTTGGTACCAAAAATGTTTTCAGTAACCGTTACATGATGAATTATTTAAGAAACGACTTTATGTGACATTATTATATTTATTCTGCTCATTTAGATTAGTGTTCTTCCAGGACACCAGCTAGTTTAACAAAATAAATGTTTTCAATGTAAAAAATTTTGTTAACTCTAATTCTATTTTTATTTTATCACTTAGTGACAATATATTTATTATTTAACTCAAAGTAAATAGTTATTTAGGTTATTAAATTATTTACGCTTTACTGTTTTGAAAACTTAACTATTTTTTGACTAATTATATCGTCATAGTATTTACGTGTGGTTGAAACTAAACCATCATCATTTTTTGTGATAATTTCCAACCAAATTAGATATGTATTAGATATATGACTAATAATACAAGGGCATGTAACACGACACGTATCTAATTTGGCGATGGTGGAAAGTGGTGGTGCGCAGGATGTACATGGTAGATTAAAAAAGATTTTTTCTCATTTTACCTTTGTTGGAAAGAATATATTGGCTATGTTATGTCACATCACCACTTAAAACAAAATAACTGCAATTATTTGTACTTTGAAAAAAAATAAAAATAAAATAAAAGATAAAACTGGCCAACCGTAACTAAGGTAGACACCAAAATGTCTATTAATTCCTCCATTCTCCTTATAAAATTTTCATTTTATGGTCATATGGCCTTTCAAGCAATTCACATTTTAATCATAAAAAAAAAAACATAAAAGAGGAGAAGTTGAAGTTGAGACAGCAGGTGAAGCCTAAAATTGCTCCGTCGATGCTATCATATCTGTTAACCAACTACTTTTGTGATTCTAGACGAATATTTTTATTTCAAAGTGCGTAAGAACAAGGTTGCTAGGTATGATGGCGAAGCCTAAAATTGCTCCGTCGATGCTATCATCGGATTTCTCCAATCTTGCTTCCGAGGCCCACCGGATGCTCCGTTGCGGTGCCGATTGGCTTCACATGGACATCATGGTACTATATTTTTACTTATAATTTTTTTGTTTTGTTTTGAATTCCTTGATTTTGTGCATCTAATAACTATCTCTTAAGGTTTGATTGCTCTAGGAATATTTATTTGGTGCTTTGCTATTTTCTATTTCTACGTGCTGAATTTCCTCTTTAGTTCTGAATTATTGGAATTAAAACAGATCTAAGTGATGCTCAAGCTGCTATTAACTGTAATTATGAAAGAAGAGGGAATACAGCTTCATCAAAACGTATATTTAGTGTTATGATAAATCATATCTTGCAGAATAAATAAATAAATAATCTGAATTTTAAAGCGTTTATATGCTTGCATTTGGCCTGATAGAAGCTTCATGTTAGTGTAGGCTGCTGCTTTTTTTTTTTAAACTTGGTTACTGATGAAGGGCGCTTTGTTAGATCTGGACGAGAGTATAGTCTTGCATAGATAGAAGTAGAAATAATGTATTCATGTTGATGACTTTCTTTGGTTTATGTAGCCGATCCTAATTATTTTAGATTAAGGATGTGTTGTTGTTATTGTTTTTTAAAAATTATTTTAACTTGTTACCAAATTTGTTGGTTCTTGCAGGATGGGTAGGTTGAACAACTATATGGAGCCACTCTTATCACATGTGCCTTGTCAATGGCGATCACACATGAAAATGCTTCAGTTTTATTTATATGCTGCATTTTGCTGATTTTAATGGGGAGATTTTCAGTATTTTGCTTCTTGTTTTTGCTTATGCAGACATTTTGTCCCGAACTTAACAATAGGCGCTCCTGTCATAGAGAGTTTGAGAAAGCATACAAGGTGTCTTTATCTTTTTTATTAAGATTATAATTAAATGCACTTTTGAGAGATTGTTTAATTGCTTGGTACTCTTTTTTCCCTCCTGCAGTGCATATTTGGATTGCCACCTTATGGTTACAAATCCGCTTGATTATGTGGAACCATTCGCGAAAGCTGGTGCTTCAGGTTTTACTTTTCATGTGGAGGCATCCAAAGGTGAAGCTGCTATTTGATTTTTTTATGGCTAACAGTTACCATTGTCTGTCTTCTCAACTAGTTATAACAAAAATTGTTGCTTTGTAGATAACTGGCAAGAACTAATCCAAAGAATAAAGTCAAAGGGCATGAGGGCTGGTGTTTCATTGAAGCCAAAAACACCAATTGAGGAAGTATATCCATTGGTATGCGTGCAATCACGTTCCTCATACTAGATTACCCTCTACATTGTGCAAATGGTACTTGAGGCCTGTGGCATAAAGCAAATTGAATTTGCTAGCTTTCAAGAGCTTAGAGAACCAAGCTCAACAGGCATGCTTTCTGGAGAAAAACACCAGTTCTGTTCTGACAAAATAGAACTATCAAGGATGTTTTCAGTTTACACTTGTCTTTTTGTCTTTTTGTGTTCTTAAACGCAATATATCATGATTCTAACAGAAAACTAACTGGTGGGATTGAGAAGTAAGCATTTTGCTGCATTGTATTACTACTTTCTACTGAAGAGTTGTCTTTGGTTTACCGTAGGTCGATAGCGAGAACCCTGTGGATATGGTTCTTGTAATGACTGTTGAACCAGGATTTGGTGGGCAGAAGTTTATGCCAGAAATGATGGATAAGGTGCTTTTGTGATTCTCTTATCCCAGTTATCTCGGTACTGATTGTTGTTATACTGTTCTTGTTCTTTACCCTTATCTACCGATATGGTATGCAGGTGCGTGAACTAAGAAAGAGGTATCCGTCACTTGATATAGAGGTGAGCATTTGGAAATTTATTCTTTTTATGATTGATATACTTCGCGTGTTTTTAGCCTTGTTCATTTTACCTGGTTCCCCATTTCTCCTCGGCTGAAGCAAATGTAGCAATTCCAACATGGTTATGCAAACTTCTCACTATATTGCAACAGCTTGCTGAATTAGGGACATTATTCAAGTAAAGGAAAATGAAGTATAACCTATTTGATCTATCCTGCAGGTTGACGGTGGTTTAGGCCCTTCGACGATTGATGTTGCAGCCTCCGCAGGAGCAAATTGTATTGTTGCAGGAAGCTCCGTGTTTGGAGCTCCTGAGCCAGCAGAAGTTATATCTTTATTGCGGAAGAGTGTGGAGGATGCTCGAAGGATTAATTGACCAGGCAAGAAATGGGATTATCATTCATCATATGACAATTACGTGTAATCTTCAAGAACTTGAGTTTATAAAATGGAAGGTGAAAATACATTTTTAGTTCCCCGAAGAGCAGAAAACAATCTATCCTTCTTTTCTCTTGACATAGTGATCTGCAAAAGTAAAATCACTGATATTAGCTTAAATTCCGAGAATATTGGGGAGATTCTTTTTTGACATGGATACTCAATTGTTAAACAAAATAACTATGAATACCTAATTTAAATTAACCAAAAAAATCCATAAACCCTTCATCTCCCCCTCCATCTTCATCCGCCAACCCTCATCCTTCCCCCCCACAACCACTGGGACTAGGGCAATAAAGAAAACAACCTTGGAAACAATCTCGAAAATCGGGCTTCTCTATCATTCAATCCATCATCATCCCAATGTAATTAGCCTCTCGGGGGACTTGGGTTTTTGAGTATGCTAAAAATGGATCATTGAAAGTTTGGCTTCAAGGTGGCTTAGCAATGAAGAGCCAGTTCATTTCTTCTTGCTATTGCTTCTTGAATTGGAACCAAAGGTTAAGGATTTGTTTAGATGTAGCTGCAGCTTTCGGGATCATCAGAACACCAAGCCATCCAATGTAAAGACGGTTTTCAGAAGCGATTCCATAGACTCGCTTTCACATCTCTCTAAAATTGCAGTCATGGTAAAATCTTAGTTTATTTAATCATCAGGGACTCCCACGGGCACACATTCTCTATTTCTATTTATAGAGAATGGGAGGAGGAGTTTTATCTTGGTAGGTGAGTAAGTTTAAAACTTACATTCAAGCCAATGAATACATACACGTAAGAAAGAGAATTGACTTTTTGGCTTACGTGTATTGTATTCACTGGTTTGGATGTAACTTTTAAACTTACTAACATATCAAAATAAAAAATTTCGAATGGGAGACTTGTTATTCAACAGTATAACGTGACTTATATGCTACTGTCAACCAATATCGATCTAAGTACATTCATTTTTTTTTGTAAATGAAATGTCAAATATGGATTTCTATTCATATAATTTCGACATGATAGTGGGTTGCCCGGGATTCGAACCCGAATGAAGTAGATAATTTTCTTGTTAAACTAAGTAAACATCCCTGCATAAGAGCCCGTAGTACTTGAAGATCGACAGCAAAAGAAAGGAGTTCACGATCAGCGACATCCGCGGGGGCTCAAAGCATTTTAGGTTCTTTACGAGGAAAGGGGTCTGCTCCTTCCCAATTCCCAACGGGCTGAAAATAACGAAAGAGAAAGAGAATTTGACGCTCAGAGATAAAGAGAAGTCACCAGCTTTCTTAGGTGTGTTAAGGTTAAGTTGAAACTGAGTCGGGGAAGAAACTTGACTTTCCCTAAATCCAACGCCAAAGACTTCTAGAGCGCAGGATTTGGCACGTGAAGCCAATCAATGTAGGGGTTTTTGACCTTAGCATCCATTTCTTAGCTGGGAAGGGTGCCATCTCGTTTTAGAATGGATCCTAAGCAAGGTAGGCGTGGATAAGCGTATAGAATATGAGTCTTCTTTGTTTCCGTAAAAAGCTCAGTTTCAAAGTTTTCGTTGAAGTTTAAGTCCTCGCCCGTTTAGATTAGATAAAAGAAAAGTAAGCAAAAATTTATTAAATTGAAATAAAAAAGTAAGCGCGTATTCATGCACCATATCACGAATCCTCCTTATATCCGCAAGAACATCAAGAGTCGACGAAGAATTCAATGCGAAAGGGGGAAATTTTGGCATGTCTAAATGCGTTGAAGTTAGAACAGAGGAGTCTGGCTACCGATGCAAAGGTTATTTATCTCCCGCAAACCTTGAAGGGGAAGAAATTTCAACTAGCATTGATATATTTGCTTATGTGTAGGACTGTCAATTGATTTTATTGAGTCTAAAATATTGGGTTCAAACTCAGGCCCACTAAATTGAGACCTAAGTTGAATTTCTATTGAATTGAGTTTAGATATTTTTAACTAGAGTCCGGACTCAATCACATCTGGGTCTTGAATCTAATTTGGGTCTGCTTACTAATTTTATTTATAATTTTATTGATACTTAATTTATGGATCGAAACGTGAATATTTTTTTATATAAAATAAATAACGATTATTAGAGAAATATTTCGTGAAAAATAATATGCACCGTTCATTAACATTAGGATCATATCCTTGGGTTCATATAAAATAAAATAAAAAAATAATCTTAATTGGGTCTTTGAGTCCTTGGGTCTCTTGGATCTATACAATTATAATTTAGACCCACAACCCACAACTCTTGGGTCTCATATTTGGCTTGATCCTACTCATATGAGTTCATACCCAATCTAAATTTGAGGAAAAAAAAGTCTATCTAGACCCAAATTGAATCTAAGATCTTACTAGATATTTTAGCGGGGCAGGTGCCAGTAACAGAAACGGGAGTTAGATTATCCGAGAGAATCATGATCATTTTGCAATCGGAAAACGCGGTGGAGCTGATGAAATGGATAGACAAGGCATTAGGGGAGAATTATTCATTTGATAATGCAATGGCATTGACGAATTTAGCAAGATCTTGCGTGGAAGATAATCCATCATTAAGGCCAAGTGCTGGAGAAATTGTTGAGAAGTTATCAAAGATTGATTGAGGAGGGGGGGGGGATCAGTTTAGTATCTCAGAAAGTTCTTGTAAACCTTTGGTGAAGGCTGCTGAAAATCCCATGTGAATAAAATTATTAAAAATCCATAGGAATAAATGTAAACCTGTGTTCTATATGTGTTTTTGCTGCGTAGGAATATAGTTAAGGTGGTGGTGGTTGTTATATTTGGGTCCCCTTCATCATACGTATGTAATTACATGAGCAATAAATCAAATATGTTGGTAGGGCTACCAAGAGGGAAGGTGGGTTGGGCCAGATTTTTTTTTTTTTGTTTTTTTTTGCTAAATAAGAATTATCCATTAATCATAAAATAATCGAAGTTATTACAATCAAAAGATAAAAAGAAAATAAAAGTTATACAATAGTGTAGACAACTATTATAACAGATAAAAGTTCACATTCTGGACTGGGTAAATACTACACACAGTAGAAAAAATAAATACATAATAAAAATTTCGCAACATCTTCTCCAAAATCTTTGAACAGCAGTAGCAAACTCAGTTCCAACACCTTTCTTAGAAATCAACAATCTACGAGACCATGAGCGTATCAACTGTCCCATAGATTATTTCAGAAAGATGAAGAAAATTGAGGAAGGGCCCAGAACAACTCCGGATTTAGAGGGAAACTTCATATCTAGAAGGATATGAAGTAGATCTTGCATCTGAGTCTTGAATCTTGAATAATAATGTCTTGAAAAAATTCCATCACGATTTACGGTAAAATAAGAAGGTGAAGACACAAAAAGTGAACAAAAGTAAATAACTGGTCAAGATTCGACTATTGGCCAAATCTGGTCAGCAGCAGAGGGAAAAAAAATGCAGCAGGAAGAGGCAGAGGGAAAGAGAGAGAGAGAGAGGGAAAAAAAAAGAAAAAAAAAGAAAGAAAGAAAAAAGAAGGAAAAAAAAATCTATAACATTTTTTCAACAAAATTTATATTTGAATGTAGGTCTGACATATATTATAAATAATATGTTAAACTAAAATTACTAGATCGATTTATATTTCTAGTTTTCTCTATCAACATGACTTGAATCAAGTGGAAGGAGTTTAATGTCCTTTTAGCGAAAATTCAATCATATGATTGTGTTCGTGTGACTGGTCCCACAGTTTACTCACATTAATTTGGCGGGGTCTAATTGCAGATATGGGCTACGCTCAATTTATATGAGGAACTGTGAAACCAACCCCACAAAGACGATTGTAGAATTGAGTGTCTCTCATTTTAGGTAAAGGCATCGAATTCGAACTTTGTCAATTAAAAAATTTGGTTGGACTCAACCAGATGTTCAACTATAAAAAATAATCGGGGTTAATTTTAAACTATAAAATAGATACAAATACCGATTATTTCATGTATCATAAAAAAAAAGGTACTACTTTTTCCGTCCTAAATTATTTGTTTACTTTGACAAATTTACGAGTATTAAAGATTTAGTGATTTTGATGGTAAAATATAAGTAAAAGTTTAGAATACCCCTAATTAATTTTATTAATCTCATTTAAAATTTATGTCTTTCTCTCTCCTTCCTCTCACATAACATCCAACTATCTCTTAAATATGTGTTGAAAAGTGATAATTTAAATTAAGTAAGAGTATTCAATGATGAGTTGGAAGAAGGGTAAACTTGGAAAAATTGTTATTAATATATATTATATTTAGAAAATGGACAGTTAATTTGGGATAAAAAAAATGTGGACAGTTAATTTAGAACGGAGGTAGTATTATTTTATGTGGCTGACTTCAAGTTTTGTTTGTCATGAGGACATTGAAATGGAAACGCGCAAACAGGATGGAAAATGTGGCTTTGCTGGTTAGAACAAATTGTGTATAGGAGGAGTTGGGGGTCATTTTCACTTCATGAATTTTCTTGATTAACATGAGAGTGATGTTATTGTTGCCTTTTCTTTATTATGATGAAATTTTAGATTTGACCGGTTGTGGGCGGTCCAAGTCAAAATGAGACTTTCGGGCGTGGCTTGTACGGGGTCGGTACCCCTCGTGCCACGTTGGAAGTCTTGAGCTCATTGAACAATCTATTCCCTTTAGAGAAAAAATGGGCTGAACGTGTACGGTAGTTTTTGGTATCACATTTCACTCACATTTGTAAGTTCGATATGCTAGTAATTAGGGATAGAATTATTTCAATAGATCCGAATCTACTTTCTTTTTACAATAATTTACTCTAGTGTTGGGTGACAATGCATACTTTACTTTGTAATGACAATATGAGACTGAATTCATTGGACAGTTTCATTCCCTAATTTTTTCTATATGTAAATGTAGACCTTACTAAACAAATATTGTAAGGGAGGCGTGAACTATAACAAATAAAATCAAGTCTACCCTCCACATTCTCTACATTTAGCAATGCATTATGTTGAAAGATTTATGATTTATTCTATGCGAACTACTTTTTAAGGAAAAAATAGAATAAAAAATCTATGATCTATGATTTATTCCGTGTGAACAATTATTGCATGTATGGTTTTGATGGGTTCTCCTTCCTACCCTCCTCTTTAAATTATTTTCTCTAGAAGGAAAGTAATTATGAATTGAGAATTGAGCTATTGTCGACGGGGCAAACATTGGCATGCTAAGAAGAAGCATGAGATAAATTAAAAATGAGCACGTTTAGAGCTCTACTCCTAACCGGCAGTCCATTATTGGAATGGATATGAAGATGAATTGGAATTGTATATATGGGCTATGGCTCTATATATTATATTTAAACTTCGCCCACATCAAAGGTTCAATAACCCGGTGGGGCATTGGCCGGTCCATAACCGAGAAGTCCCGAGTTCGATACCCTCTCCAAGCATTGGGTAAACTTTAATTGTCTCCCTTCTAGGGTACTCTTCTCCTCTTATGAGGTGTTCTTCTCCGCTTTGCGGTTGGTTCTCTCCCCTTTGAAGTTCCGCCCTCGGGCGTTCAAAAAAAAAAAAAAAACTTCGCCCACACTGATGATAACTCAACCTCCTTATAGAAAATGGATCTTAATGCTCAATAATATCCACTCTCAACTGAAAACTGAAGACATTACTGTCTTAAAAGTAGAGAGCAACATTTTCGACTCAAAATTATATGTTTGGACTCTTATCATAATAATAAAATTTAAAAAAAGGTAAAAAACTGAAAATTGAAGATGGTGTACAAGAAAATTAACTAGACAAAAACATGTGCATTTTAGATTTAAAAAAAGGGTGAAAAGCGCTCACGCCCCTTAAACTATTCCGTTTTTTGGTTTTTGATCATCAACTAAAAACGGTCAAGTTTTACCCCTGAAACTATTATGTTTTTTGGTTTGTGACCTTCCATTCATATTCTCCGTTACATCTTAATGGAAGTCCAAATAATGGGGGCATTTTGGGATGTTCTTGAAGATTTGGTCTCTTTTCTCTTGAATTATTCTTCTTTAGGAAGATGTACAAAGGTCTACTTTGACTGGTAATCTTCCTAAATTAAAAGTTTATAACTGAAATTGGGGTTTCTGGAAGAACTGTGGTACTTTCACTATTTTGCGTTTTTTGATTTATACTGTATGAATTAGGAGCTCAAACTTTACATAAATCTTCTTCTTTTAACTGAGAATATGATCTTATGATTGGATTTAGGAGTAATGGTCTCAAAAGATTGGATTTTTCCTTGGAAAATCTGTTTTTTCGTGACTATTTTCTGGGAGAATTTTTGTACGTTATTCTTTTGCGATTTCTGGTTGATTCTTGATGATTTTGAACCTCAAACTTCACAAATAGTTGCGTCTTTTAACTGTAAACAAGTGCTTATAACTGGATTTTAGTGTAATGGTCTCATATGACTGGGCTTTTCTTTGGAAAATTTATGTTTCTATGATTATTTTTTTGGCAGATTTGTAATTCATTAGTTTTAGGCGTTTTTGGATGATTCTTGAAGAATTTGATGCTCAAAATTTATACTCTGATTCGTCTCATCACTGTGAGTAAGAATATGTGCTCGGATTTCGTGTTGGTTCTCTGTAAAATTGGATTTTTTGATTGGAATATAGCTCAGTGTTCTTGAAGTTTTGGACTTCTGTTATGATGTAACGGAGAATATGGATGGAAGGCCACAAATCAAAAAACAGAATAGTTTAGAGGGTAAAACTTGACCGATTTTAGTTGAGGGTCAAAAATAAAAAAAAACATAATAGTTTAAGAGGCGTGAGCACTTTTTACCCTTAAAAAAAATGTACTCAGTTCCTTAACCTAGTTATGCCAATATATGATTAGCTCATATTTCTATATAATGACCTTCATTCCTCCCTAAGCTAACTCAATGTACAAACTTAAAAGTTATCCTGATAATAATGTGATTGAATATAAAAGTAAACATTGAATTCCTGCCAGATGAAATATATAATATATAGAGTATTTTAAAACACTCGTTTAATAAAAAAAGAATAATGTGTATAACAAGTTGATAAATCAAAAGAATAGAGAAGAATGAATAAATTCCAAATCCAATTTTTGAGCTATACAACAATGGAAGAACATTAGCAAGACATCATGACCTTAAATTCATCGAAAGTAAGAACTCCATCGCCATTAATATCAAAAAAAGCAATCATCTTCTTGCATTCATCAACGGATTTAGATTCTCCCAGTCTACTAAGCATTTTCTTCAAACTCTTGGGATCAATAAAACCTCTTCCTTCCAACTCATACATTTTAAAAGCTTCTTTCAAATCTTTATCTTTTTCCTCTTCATCTCCAACACCTCCTTCTACTAATCTAATAAAATCTTCCAAGCATAGCAAACCATCTCCATCCGTGTCCATTAATTCCACCGCCGTCTTCGACTCCTCCAACGTTATTTCGGTTCCGAGGGACCCCACACACTGTTGCAACTCGCTGGGAGATACTTTCCCATCTCCATTTTCATCAAAGTGGTTGAATACTCTAACATATTGCTGTTGCTTGTCCATTAATTACCAAAAAAGAAATGTCCCCGCGAAATGAAATAGAAGAAATTACTGATCTTTCAAGCCTCTGCTACAACAAAAAATGTCTATTATGACGTTTTCTAAGCTTGTAAGTATTGATATTCTGTATCTGAGACAATAAAATATGTCTATTGCAACGTTTTGGGTTCGGGGATCTATATATAGAGTAAGTTTTAAAGGGTTCTGTTGTAGAGATGAAAAGTTTGGCGGCAAAGAGAAATATCTGAATACTTAAAAAAACTGATTATGGGTTTGAGAGTGGATGTATATGTTTATATATTGGGGGAAAGGTTTCAGATAGAAGTATCGAGGAAAGAAGAAGACGCAGTGGGCGCTGCGCGTTATGTTCTTTTTATCTTCTTCCCAGAGATTCGGGAAATGGGGAGGAAGCTGCGATACTGGAAACCGTCATTACAGAAAACTAACAACCAAGAAAATATTAAAAAAAAAAAAAAAAAAAAAAAAGTGGTATTTTAAGGCAGGTCAAAACCATCAATTTAATGGGCAAAAAATCCTCTATCCCCGTTCTGTTTCTCATTCCCTATCTCTACGAATAGATGATTGACAAGTGTTCATATTCCCCTACTGATTCCACTATTTTTTTTAAGTTATAATTTTTTTAATTAAAAAATTAACACACATCAATTTTTTATTAGTAGGACAGGATTGAGACGACAGAAGTTTCCTACCCAATTTAATATTTTCTTCCTTGCGGTAAATTAATTGGATGGAAGTACTGCTAAACTTGTGTTTTCTTCCTACCTTTTCTATTGGAAAGTCAAATGTAACTAACGTGTCCAAAGGAGGCGCTAACAAAGTTTTTCTTTACCAATCCAAGTGGGAAAGACTCTTAAAATGGAATCATGTTTTTCAAGATGATGAGTACTGAGTAGAACATCACACGTTAGGGGGAATGGTAACAAATTTAAGTTGCAGTAATTCTTGTTGGGTTGGGTGGTCAAAATATCATTAAAATTTTAATTGAATTAATCGTATCAAATGATTAGATACCATCATATGAAAACTAGATATAAACCCTTTAAAATTACTTAGCAAAACCCTTTAAAAAACGTTAGTTGGATTTGTTTTCACCTTTAATTCGAGGTAAGGTTATGTCCCCCTCCATGTATGTGTTTTTGCTTTAATTTTCAATAAATATTATTTAGAAAAAAATGGTTAGATACCAATATATAAAAAAAATTGAAACAAACAATTAGAGTTCATGTGCGGTCTAGTTACACTCACGACCACCAACTTGGGAACGGAACTCGCTATTCCAAAAGAATATTCCAAAATAATAGTCAATACTTATGCCATCTTATATATCAATCAAACATTTTATTCTTTACCTTTTTATTTTTATGCCATGTGGTATAAGGCTTCACAATCACAGTCGGTCCTGATGTCCCCATCCGATTCCCTTGCAGACATGGAATAAGAACACCTGTTAAATTTTTTATGACCATATGTTCTCATGTGATTAATAAGTGTCTTGTCTAACAAGTGTTTGAAAGAGATGAATGTGCATTTTCATTTCAACCGTCAGATTTTACGTCTAACGGTCAAAACCAGTGACGGATCCAAAGAAGGGTTGACCCCACTAAAAATAAATTTTATGATGTATTTTACTTCATTTAGATAATAAATGTATAAATGACCCCAGTGAATTATTGTGTATATCAAATGACCCCAGTGATTTTTTTAATTATATATAATATATTTTACTCCATTTATATAATAAATGTATAAATGACCGCAGTAATTTGTTGTGTATATCAAATGACCCTAGTGAATTTTTTTTTTGGATCCGTCACTGGTCAAAACTGCAGAAAAAGTAGGACATTTCTGGAAAATATTGAGATGGTACGAATGTTACAAGCATTTTGCTAATGAACAAGAAAAATACCCCGCTACTTTATACAAACATTTACACCTCAAAACTGGAACTAATTCCCCAACTCCCCAAGCAAAGACAACTCTAACCTCAAATGAAAACAAACCTTAATAAGTCCACTATCCTACATTATTCCCATAATAGTTCAATGATGATGTGCCCATAACTGAATCTAAACTGCTACTTTCTGGAAAACCTGAAAATTATTCCTCGAGACCACCTAATCTCCAATGCTTATTTTGCACGCGATCAACTGAGTATCTTACATTGTGCTAATCACTGTTCTTCCATACATCGCGCAGAAGTTGATACCTCACCGCGTTCTGGCTACTATTGCCTTTTGATATCCAGTGGAGCTTTGTTGAAGGTGACCCGCAGCTGCTGTCGTTAGTTACAGCATTCAAAGGAGAATCCAGTTCATCAAGCTCGTCATCACTGGTGTATGATTTAGTTAGTACTAAAGAACCCCTCCTTGTCAGCTGAGAATGCTTACTAGCATCTCCTAAGAACCCTGCAATTGAAGTTGCTGATGGTGGGAGATAAACTATAGAAGCTGCAGCACACGGGAAGTTCACAAGAGAATCTTCTTCCTCAAAACAATCCTATAGATGTTGAAAGAATAAATGTCATAAAGGAAGTAAAGGTTCATAGGAATAGAGACAGACTCGAATCTGGTCACCGTGCTGATGCATGTTTCCCTTAGCACGGTGTAGATGCACTCAACCGTTGGTTTTTTATCCAACAGTTGAAAATATCGATTCTCCAGCTGAAAATAGCTATTCTTTTGATCGGAATAGCTATTATACTTTTCTAAACTCAGCAGTCAGATCGGATAATAAATCACCATGTGCTTAGAAAAACAAGCGTTGGCACAGTAGACTATGCTTAAATGCCAGAGAGAAAGAAAAAGGTCGCGTGCTATCATGATTAATCAACTAACCTCTGAATTCAATGCTTCAAGGACAACTTTAGGAATCGGATCAGGGCAAAACTCATCAGGAACAAAAGTATTCAGAACCCTTCTAATCAATGCCGGTCCGAACGTAGGACAAATCTCCTTTCTGACTGTCCTACTTAATAGCATGTCTTTTGGTAGCATCATGAGGTCACTTAATGCATTTAGAAGATGAAAAGATTTTAAGGATGTATCTTTTTCTTGCCTCTCATCATCATCACTACCTCCCTCTGAACCTTTTGCGTCTTCACATGAGTCATCGTCATCATCATCAATACCAAAGAGGTCGGTGAGCCATCTGGACCAATTTCCAATCTGTCATCCACCAATAAGTAAATCAGAAAAGTTTATTCTAGATATGTCCACAAGCGTCTAACTATGTGACGCCAGTATAGATAATATTTCACCTAGGGATTTGAATAAATATATCAACAGAAAGAATACATATATCAAATGTTGTTATCGATCTGACTATATTTTTACTTAGTGACACAGCAAGAAAATTCTTACCGCATTTTTCAATTGTGCACCAGCACCAAAGCTAGCCTTCCCAGCTGGAATAGGAAGAACCTCGGCATGACTAATGGGATCTGATACAGGGTCTGTTGGAATGTCATCAGCAGATTCCCGAAGGATAGCATTGAACATGGCGACATCCAGTCTCGCAACACATTGCTCCATAATCTGGTTACAGGAGGAAATCAATTGACGAGCTTTAGTTCAAATTGAATTAGAAAAAAATATTGATGTTGCTAGGACTACACACTGATTGATTAATCATTATGAAAGATATTTTCATAAATCAATCATTCCGGACACATTCAGAATGGGCATACTAGAAAGCTCAAAACTCTGCAAATATTTTTATCTGATCTACTTTAGTTGTAGCAATAAGTCTATTGCATATTTCTGCATTTTAAGTGGAGCCCAACCCAAAACTTCCCCACGTCTTTTAAGCAGAAAGCAGAGTAAAATATATTCACAAAACAATGCCACCTTGATGTGCATTATCATACAAGAGTGAGCATAAAAACTATACCAGTCTAGAAAGGATAGGTAAACAGCCGCATTCATGACCCTCAGCTCGGACAGGACAAATTCTTTCACAGGCATCTCTGAAGGCATTCTTCCAGTGCTCCACGGAGAAAGCACCCTGCTCCTGACCGCTTGAACTTGATGTCCTCCTATACGTTTTGTTTGGCTCAGAAAATGCATCTTTGTCGACAGTCTTTGCAGCACCGGACTGCATGCGTGGAGTGAGTGTCTGGAGAAAGGGAGGTAAAAAAAATCAAGAGACCTTAAAGTAATCCCATTATGATTAAAACCTCATACTTGAATGGTAACATCAAATTTCACCTTAAACTATCCGTATCTATGAAGAAACTGCAGAAGAAAAGAATAGAAGGGAGATGGAGTACCTGCCACCAAATGGACTCAATTATTCGAGAAAAGATCCAAGTTTCGACTTTTTCAAGAGCAGTTTTAAGTGTACGAGGATCCTCCCATTCATGAGCAGTTTTCATACTCTTGGTGGGAAGGGACTGCCATTTAATTGGAGAAAATTTCTTGTTTCCATTCCCGTTGGCATTCCTTTGAGTGGAAAAACCAGCAGAGTGAGGTAATTGAAGTTCCCCGAGAGATTCGCTAATGATGGCTCTCAGCACAATTGCATTTGAGAGCCAAAATGTTAATCTGTGTTCAAAGGTAGGATCCGTTATAATAAGGATACACAGATATATCTATTGATAATGCATTAAATATCTATTCTGATGCTTCAATTACCTAGGGACGTCATTTCCACATGCTTTTGCCACCAGCATTAGGCCTGAAACAGCACTTTTAGCTGCACTTCCTGCTCCTGGCTGAGTATTTACTCTGCAGGCACGAAGATAAAACCTAGATAGACGTCGAGCTGGAGCATGGACCTTGTTTTTGGAACTTCCGTGCTCAGCAACCACAGAGTAAAGACCAACCTCTATAGCAGCAGCCTCCGTCAACTCCCTTTCTAGCCTATTCACTCGTTGTTCCAATTGCTGAATTTTGTTGTCTGAAGGGGTGTTTCTTGTTTCTTTTGGATGAGCTTTGTTACCTTTTCTCTCATTGCTCATAAAGTCTTGATTACCGCGGACCAATGCACTACTCCTATTTGAATCAATTGGTGATCGGACAGACTTTAAGTGCCTAAACCGGTCGTCGTTCTGAGAAGCATCTTTCATTACAAGATAATCCCTACTGGGAGAAAGCACGTCAGTTTCCACATAGTTCTGTTTTCTTGTCTCATCTTGTGAAAAGCTATACAGTCCCTCGTCTTCTATGCTTTGGCCCTTTTCTTCCATAACCTCCCTAAGTTCTCCAATATTTTCTTGTTGCTCTCCTTCTTCAGAATCCTTCTCACCATATTGAGTTAAGTCAGCTCTTGGACCACCATACACTCCTCCAAGGGCATGAGAGTCCATGAAGCTCAGCAAGTCTGTCTTTTCCTTGGCCCTGACATCTAAATTGGGAAGAGTGTCCTTTTTCAAAGAATCACTAGGTGTACTTGCTTCGGTGTTTTGTTTTGTGGAAGTTATAGTACTAGCGTGTCCACCCTGAAGAACCTCTCTTTTTTCATGCTTTGGAGATGATGAGGAGGACAGGACACTACACGCACCAATTTTCTTCGTAATAGATGCTAGATCAGAAGATAAATCTATTGATGAAGAGCGAGAGGAGTTCCCTTTAGAACTCGTATTGTGCTCGATCAATTTGTTGTCATCTGCTTGCATAACTTCATCTTTAGGAGCAGGGACATGTTCACCTTCAGAATTGCAAGATTTTGTCTCCGTCCCCACCAATCCATTCTGCACTTCATAGCTAAATTGCTATCAAATCAAGAACAAGTAACACTACCATTGCAGGTATTGCATAACAGACCAAAATGCACACAGTCCATTGAGCACATACAAATATAAATGTTATCTATATCGGCTCATACAGCTCATGGTATGTAATCTCGGGGCACTAGAGATAATAAGGAAAGAAAGCAAAGACTATAATAAAGCCAGCAAAAAATGAAATAAAACAGGTACCTCTTTGACTTTGGGTGGTGAACCTCCATTTGAATCTGCCACAGAAGAAGAAACAGCAAGCGACGAGTGTGAAGAAATATCATCATCAGAGTATGATGTACTCTCTGCCTCCTCTGCATATTCTTCATTCATCAATGCAGAAACAGAATCAACACCATTCCTGTCCATTGATAGTTCTCTCGTCAAGCGGTCTTTTGATGATGAGTTTGTCCTACTCCTCTCAACAGACTGGATTTTCAGGAAGAGAATTGGATGTGCCGTGTTTCTATACGTGCGCTTACAGTTAATCGCAGCACTAACGGTTAAACACTCTTCAACAACACCATAATCTGCAAAATCCACTATAGCTGTCCCGAGCAACTGGCCTTTAACCGTCTTATCCCTCCGTGGCTCATAGAGATTAAACTCAATACAATTCTTCTGGAAAGCATCCCTATCACCTCCTTTAGCTGAAAGTTCTCTTAAGAGCACTACAGGCAGCCTAAAAGATTCATTGAACTCAATTCGACCATCACCAACACCAGACCCCGTCCCAAGTGAAGGGACAACTTGATTAGTAGACCCCGAGCTCCGATCACCATATTCCCATTGAATTAAAACAGCACGGAGCGTTCTCAGTGACTGAGATGGAGGCCATGGCTTGATCTCCTGAATATGAATCAAATAATCAACCTGAACCGAAGGACTTCGCCTATTCTTCGGTTTTAGTCCCAGAACCATTATCACAGATATACTAGCCTTGTCTTTGCCTCAGTGCAAATGCAATAACACCCCTTTAAAGAAATTCAACATAAAAAGTGTATTAGAAGAAAAACACCCAAAATTTGACAAGTGCAGGTGAAGCATATTTAAGAAAGCTTAACACTAAGCTCAAAGAAGATGCTTCAATTGTCGGAGAAACTATAACATATATATGGTTTCCAGAGGATTTTAAAGACAATGTAATATGATAAGTACTTCTGACTCAGAACCATAGTTGTCGAACAGCCCCTTCCCCGTCCCCGAATAATAGCTGTTGTACAATGTAATATAAGCACTTCTAACTCGAAACAAGTGACAATCCTTTCTCAGTTAATAAATTTATTTATTTAAAAAAAAAAATAAAGGGACAATGTAACATGATACATTCTGCAGTGTAGTGACTAATTATATGCTCACTTTATTCTTCAAACATTAGCATCGGTTTTTGCAGTACATGTGAATAATTATAACACACATTTTAATATTTCTGAAAAAAAAAAACCCAGAATAAAAAAAGGAAAAAAAAAATTTAATGAAAGTAAAGAAATACAAATTACCAGATCCAGAAATTATCAGCTCCAACACCATAACCGAGGTCAAAATGCAGCAAGAAAAGGGAAATTTAGCTGAAAAAGTACATGGGATCGATCTTCAAGAAAAGGGAGGAAAATGAAAAAAGCTGAGTTCTTGGAGCTAAAAATGAAAAATGCAGGAAGAAAATTTAATTTGGGAGGAAATGATTGAGAATGATAGAAAGAAATCAGAGTATTCTTCTGGCTGTGGGCAAGTAGTAATGGAGCTCAGCCCAGACGTCTCTTTCAGTACAGAGCCACTGATCACTGATGAACCCATATAAAATCTTTAGGGGATGGAATTTATATTTCGTTCCCCCCAAAAAAAAAAAAATATGAGTAGAGTCCTAGTGGCGATTTTGACTGATTACCTTTACGAACGTTTTTAAGTGATGGGAGCAGAATGTTCTTCCCCTCCCCCATCTTAGTGCGTGGTACACACTCGTCGTCTAGTTTGACTCTGGATCTTCCGGTGGCTCAAACATCGAGTTCGGTTTGATTTTATATTTAAACTCAAACCAAATCAGCTTTGAATTGATTCTGAAAATAAAATCTGAAGTATTCAATCATTTAAAATCTGGTTTGGGTTTAAGATTGGTTTATTGATGCACAAAAAAATGTATTAGAGAATGTATTACAATATTAGATGTTGTCGAGTGATCTTAGTTTAGTTTAATTAATCACACTCTAAACATTTCAGACTTATTCAGAGTAAGTTTGCGAATTCAATCTACTATATCTCAACAGATTAATCAAGATAAATAACTTAAAATTTCCTACTAGTTTATTATGTTTATATTCTAATTAAATTAGACGAATTACTTGAACATATGTTAACAAAAAATATATACTCCATCCGTCCCAAATTAACTGTCCACATTTCTATTTTTGTTTGTCCCAAATTAACTGTCCACTTTCTAAATAAAGTAGGTATTAATGATAATTTTTCCAATTTTACCCTTCTTCCAACTCCTCATTGAATGCTCTTATTTAATTAAAATTATCACTTTCCAACACATATTTAAAAGATTGTTGGATGTTGTGTGAGAGGAAGGAGAGAGAAAAACATAAATTTTAAATGAGATTAATAAAATTAATTAGGGGTATCTTTGACTTTTACTTATATTTTATCATCAAAATTACCAAAACCTTAATACCCGTGCATTTGTCAAAGTGGACAGATAATTTGGGACGGAGGGAGTATATATATATATATATAGAAAGAGACATGGAATTCACGCGAGGAGATGCGTGTTGGAATTATGAGGTTTGGTAAGATTAGTGGGCGTCGGTTTAATGAATTGGCTTGTAAGCATCCGCCGACACCTCTGCAATTCCCCCTCACTTCGAGAATTGAGATTCGTTTTTTTTTTTTTTTTTTACAGTTCGATAGAGAATTTAAAGTTGGTGATACTGATTTCTTTAATTATACTCATGTATTCTTTATTGGTCATCTTTAATTTCACAATTCTTCTACCTATACAAACTGGTGTTAAAAAGTACTAATTACTCCACTAGTAAAGTTTACATGCATTTGAATTTAATTTAATACAACAATACAATAATAATATAATTTATAAAATCCATAATGGAAATTAGCCTATTTAGTCCCCCAGTAATTTTTGTTTAGCCCGTATAGTCCCTAATGTTTAATTTCAGTCTGTAAAGTCCCCCAGATATTTTCGTTCAGCCTGTAAAGTCCCCCAGAAATTTTCGTTTAGCACGTATAGTCCCCAATGTTTAATTTCAACTTGTAAAGTTCCTTATCTATTTAAGGACTGCATATAGAGGTTTCACCACCTGGGGAATAATTATCAGTTTCAATCAATAAAATTTTTAAAATACAAAAAATTAGTATAAAAATGGTTATAAAAAGAAAAATTCAAAATCTATTGCCCTAATTTGGAGGAACCCATTTGCACTAATTCCTCCGCATAAGAGGTAAGGGACTTTAGTGGCTGAAATTAAACATTGGAGACTATACAGGCTAAATAAAAAAATTTGGGGGACTTTACAGGCTGAATAAAATTTTTTGGGGGACTTTAAAGGCTGAAATTAAACAGTGGGGACTATACGGGCTAAACAAAAATTTTTGGAGGACTTTACAGACTAAAATTAAACATTGAGGACTATACGAACTAAACGAAAATTTCTGGGGGACTAAATAGGTTGATTTCCCAATCCATAATAATTGAAGTATGTTTTAGGATGGGTATATGATAGATCTAACGTTTGAAAATAAAGGCTACTTCCAGACTATCACTGAAACAAATAGATTGGAAACTGTCATAACGTTTGGCAATGGAGGCATAAAGTAATTACTCACAAAATACTACTGAAACAGTAATCTCGCTTATCATCATGTTTGCTACGAAATCATGCCTCAAATCAAAACCAAAAAACATCGAAGAAGATGGATCAAAAAACTATTTTAATTTATATACACATTACCTTAATTCTTTCATTCAACGTAAAGAATATTTATGTGTAAATAATTGAATTTACTTTAATAAGAAAGTAAATTATTTATGACGGAAGGGGGACTCAAAGTGTAAAAGTTACAGTGAGGTTTGGAATGAATTAGAAATTAAATACACCATTGAGTTTCAATATTGTTATAATATCATGCGGTATTCAAATCCTCGGTAAAAAAAAATCATTGGGAAAAGATAAAAAGGACTTGGTACATTTGAATTGACATTTTTTAACAAATACGTAAATCAATAATAAGTTTAAATGAATTGTTTATATGAGAAAAAAAACAAGAATCTAAAATACACCTCATAGAGAAGGTTGAGGAATGAACTTCAAGATGATGAGATCAATTTAACTCACCAAAAAAGAAAGAAAAGAAAAAAGATGGTTTCTTCCCCTGTAAATCTGGTAGTAGTTAAAATCAGGTTGCAAAGTCACATCTTTGAACAGATTGCCCATCTCTTACCAGCTACTCCTGAATTATTTCGATCCATTTACGATACTGAAACGCACTTTTCTCAATACATGTTGACACAATCTCAGCTTTTAATTTCCGTGCTGGAAAAAAAAAGTATTGCCTTAACTTTTTCGGAATCAGGGAATAAAGTTGAGACCAAGTGAAGTAGCATATCAATCAAGAACCAACTCCAGTTCTAACTGTACATTTGATCTGCTATATAACCACCGTATGCCTATGGGGACCATTCAAACTAGAAGAACATTTACTGCAACTTGTATATTTCCATAATAGGCGCGAAAATGGAGAGGGCTCCTGTTGATGGTAAGAACGTTGTTACAGCATCGTATTATTCTCTCATGGTTGAGATGCAGCATCTGATCTCTGATCTGAATCTGCTGCGGCCTGCACTTGAGCTGCATATTGCAAGTTCCAAAGAACGTCCTCAAATGAGGGACGAGTTGATGACTCGGGAGATATGCATTTGTTGGTGATTGATATAACGATTGATAACGACTCCTGTGAAGAAGTAGTTAACACAACCGGATCCACTATTCTTCTCCGACCATCTTGGCTACCAAAAGATGTCTGCAGTACCCAAACAAGTGTCAAAAGCCTAAATTTGAAGTTCATGCTCATTCTTTTAAGACACATTTCTACAAGGGCAGCAAGTTCAAAGTTATTATAAATCAATGCATTCTGAATTGTTTTATCATACCATCTCGGTTAACAAAAATGCTTCTTCTTTTCCTCTTACTATAGGGCCAACGAGAGACTCGAGTAATATAAATCCAAAGTTATAGACATCATCCTCCAACTTACTCATATGCCTGCAAGGAAGGAGGAAGGATCTTCACACAATCAAATCTTAGCGATACAAAATGAGAACAAGAATACTAGTAAAGAATTACTAACACAGATTCTAACCGAATGCAATAACTAAAAGAGAAAAAGCGTTGTATGCTTGAGAATTGCAAAATAAAATTAATTAGAATTGACCACTTTCTTTTTCACTTTGCTCAGACTAGACGACCAAGTAAGGCTGTTGGTATATATGGAGAAAGAGTTGCATACCATGACTTGGAGAAATCTCCCTTTGCCTGAAAAACAAAATATGCATATGTGGCGTGTTAGTTATAACAGTTCCAACTTGAGAAGGAAAAGAAAACATATTAATATGTTAGGATCTTACCTCAGATTTGTCGACTTCTTCTCTAAGGATGGTCATACCATAGTCACTGAGCTTTGCAATCCGATGCTCATCAAGTAGTATATTGTTTGTCTTCAGTCGGTTGGAGGAGGAAGGCGAAATTATCCCCATATGCAGAAAGTGTATAGCCTTGGCCACACCAATAAGGACCGCTAATCTCTCTGACCACTTAAGAACCTTCTCCGGGGACGTCTCTGCAAATGTAGATGCAGCTAGGTTGAAGCAAGATAACTTTCATTACATTAATTTAATGCTAAACGAAATACTATTATTTAAAAGTGTAATTAGTTTGACTAACCTGAAAGATGAGCATGCAAATTCCGATTGGGAACAAACTCGTAAACAAGGAAGAGTCTATTTACAGTTGCTTCATCTATCGATCCACCATCAATGCAATGCCCTAAAAGCGTAACCAAGTTTGGGTGGCGAAGTTTCGAAAGCATATCCAATCGAAGTTTCAGGTTCCGGATTGAATACTTCCTATGCATGGCCATTAATCTTATGGCCACATAATTCCCATTCTCCAATCTTCCCTTGTAAATCTATCTAAGTAAAGAGTATTGGTTAAAAAACAGATAGAGGAAGTAACAACTTCACATGACATCAAACAAAAATTTAACCCTGTAATTAGCAGCAAATCTCAAGTAGTTCAACAAGATAGAACATCCCAATAGACAGGTATTCCACAAGTATAGACTGATAGAAAGGCACATCCGTGGGGTTACCTTTCCTATAGATCCTTCGCCCAAATATGCCGACTGATCAAAGTTGTCTGTGGCTTCCTCCAACTCTTCTACTGAAAATACCCGGTATGCAGGGTTTCCTTGTGTCCCTAGTTTTGCTGCTTGTGAAATGATCCCTGCAGATGAACTTTTAATTAATATCACTCTCCCAATGTCCCATACTGCATATTCCCTCTGAATGTTTCGAAAGATGCTACTGATGCTAATGGAAAATGATACAACAACCTCAGGTTTTTAAGAAATATGGAATGGACAAATAAAGTATTCAAGTGTTCATTTTCTACTTACTGGCATTTGCAAGGACTTCAGAAGAAATCCCAGATGATGGATTCTCTTGCACAACCTTTGGCAATGCAGGTACATTCGGTACATCTCTTGAATGTCGTCTTCTACAGAAGACAACGATCCCAACAGCCAAAAGTGCCACAACTATAAGGATTCCCACAATAACGTCGACCAATAATGGTATTTTCGAGTGTTTCTTCGCTGCTTCACAATAAGACTTAGGATGCTGGTGTCTGATATCAATTGACAGGCAATTTCCACTAAACTTAACAATCCTCTTATCTGAAGTACTGCTCAAGCAAGAAGGAAGCTCCCCAACTAATCTATTATCAGAAATATCAACAAAACCAAGTCCATCTCCACAACGTAGGCGTTCAGAAAGCGAACCACTCAGCCTATTCGATGCCAAATTCAAGTAACTAACATTCGGTAGCAAGAACAACACGGCTGGAGGCGTTCCACTCAGAAAATTGCTCGACATATCCAAATACTGTAGTCGATTTAGCTTGCCAATTTGTTCCGGGATTTCACCCGAAAACGAGTTATTACTAAGAAGTACAGTAGTTAGCCCATTTGGAAAGGGAGGCAACTCAGAATCAAAATGGTTCCCCCTCAAATCCAACAAATGTAAACCAGATAAGGCACTCAAGTCAGGTAATTTACCGGAAAGCGAATTATGTGGCAAGATAATATCAGAAAGTGTGGTAATTCTTGACAGTGAAAAAGGAAGCTTACCCCTCAATATATTACTCTTTAAGCTCAAAACAGTGAGGTTTGGCAATGAATCTAACCAAACAGGTAAACTATCATTGAAAAAATTACCATCAAATGTCAAAGTATGAAGCTTCACCATTCTAGACATTTGAAATGGAATTGAACCAAACATAAAATTTCCACTCATATCCAAGAATTCAAGTGAATACAACCTATGAATCTTATCAGGTAAGGGTCCCCAAATCCCAAGAGAAACCAAACTAAGAACCCTCAAATTAATCAGCCTTGTCAATGTAGTAAAAAAAGAATCAATTGAGAAAATCCCAGATAAAGTTTGGTTTGGAATTGCAAAACCATTGAATTTTTCATCACTGGCCTTTCCTCCAACCTTGTAATCCCCCATAATTTTCAGCTCAGTGACAGAATTTCCCTCACATTGTATACTCAACTTCGAAGTTGTTGGCACATTACAAAGATCATTGCTAGAATTCTGCCAAACTTCTAGTGCTAAAGGGTACTCTAAATGCTTCCTTAGCTGAAGAAGAATCTGGGTTTCGTAGCTCTGTAATTGATAACTATTCGAGGCAAAGAAAACCCAAGAACAAATTATTATAACCAATGTTCTTAGACACTCCATTTATTGGCCTCGAATTTTCAAGATTTTGTATTCAAGAACTAGAAAGGAGCAATCTTTATGGGGGGTTTTGTTGTCAAGAAAGAATGTTTGTTCTGAGTACTAATTAGGCCAAGAAAAGATGGAAAAAAACAGGACAAAGTTGATAGGAAGAATATGTTGTGCACCAGAAATACTATTTGTCTTTAATGGAATATTATTATAGGAGGTGAAGAAAAATGAAGTACTATAAGTAATATAGATGAGAGGGAGTTGAAGAAAAATGAAGTGAATTATTAAAACAGTAAAAGCATTATTAAAAGAGCTGCATATGCATGCATTGAAGAAGGATAAGAAAATGTGAAATGTGAAATGTGAAGAAGATGATGAGATGAGGGAAGATGAGTAGTTAGAGACATTAAAAGCTCAAACAGGACCAAAACTGACTTAGGACTGCTCTGCGCCGCACCGTTGTTGCTTTCACCATTTAAAGTTGCTGCTACTTGCCTACTCATAATAAGAATAAACTTATGTTCTTGTGGACTCCCAACTATGACTTATAAATTTGACATTACTTACAACTATATAATGAATATCTTGATGCGATTATAAAATTTAAACTCAAGTTATATGTCATTCAAACTCATTATATTAAGATAATTGCTCGTTGAAATAGGAAACTTGAGTATTTATATGTTTGACCCCACGTGTGATTTTTTAAAAGATACAACAGTTATCATATGAGTTTAAATTTCACAATCATTTCAATATTTTATATATAAACACTTCAATCTTTATTAAATTTGGGATTTTATAATCATTTCAACCCTCGTGAAATCAAAAACAATTTGTTTGAAGCCAAATAATATGCAATTCCCCACAAAATGGTAGTAATAAATAAGTCGAGATAAGAGAATTGGAGATAGAGTTTCATAAAATTTCGAGTAGCAAAATCTTCTGCAATGTTATTAGCATATATTCTTCATTTTATTTTTCAGGGACGGATCTAAGTGTGAAGGTTGGGGCCTTTGCCTTTTTTTTTTTTTTTAATCGGGATTTTCTTGAGCTTCTTATGTACTCTCCATCCATATTTAACTTATAATTTCACCTCTTTTTTTTTTGAGGTACTAAAGAAGTGGGGCTATGGGGGGTTTGACATGCCCCGGTCGTGGGTTCGATACCCTCCCCATGCATGGGACAAATTTTAATTATCTCCCTTTCTAGGACTTTCTCATCTTCTTGTGAGGCTGTTCTCTTCTCCTTATGAAACAATAGCCTAGATGGGCTTAAAAAAAAGTAAAGGTATTCTTAGAAAAAAGAAAAAAGACTAGTGAATTCAATTTCTCTAACTTCATCTTTAATTCTTAAAGGCTTGCATATAAAATTACGGATTTGAGTTATTCAAGGAACAATTTTGTATTACATTATCAAATTTATTTTGTATATATTTTAAACCACATTAATTAGTTTGATATTCAGATTTTTTTTATTTAAAATAGGGAGGTTGAGGCGTTTGAGAAGCACGGTGAAGCTGAGGGCGTGAGACTGATGTAGAGAAATCCACAAGGGAGTGTAATCTCCTTTGTAATTATTCAGTTGTTCTTAAGGCCACTTTCTCATCGGAAACAAAAAGAAAAACAATATATACCTGGACAAGGAGGGATGTTCCAGATCCCAAATTCCTTTTTCTTTTAGGAGTATCACACAAAAAAAGTCAGTGCAAAATATGTGTTTCTTTAGTACATTGCAAAATTTTCTGAGAAATTAAAATATTTGACAACTAAAATTATTAGATCTCAACACGGTTATGAAAAAATTTAATAAGTGTTTAATTACATTATTTCAACCGTTAAATTTTTAATTTGATGACTAATAAATTTTTTGACACGAACAGAACTTTAGCCATTAGGTGGACCGCAAAAGGACATCGGGTTCTGTAGTTTCTGCTTAGTGGTTTTAGCTCTTATCTTTATGTGGGATTCGGCAGCTCATGGTTGATTATTCAGTCAAACACTAGGAAACACCAGTTCGGCTCCTGTGCGGAACAATTCCAACCGTCGGATGGAATTTTGAACGGTGCAGATCTGGAAAGAGAAAAGTTGCGGCTGAACTTAAAATATTAAAAAAAAAATTCTCTCTCCAGATCTGAACCGTTAAAAAATCTCATTGCTGGTAGCTTATCTCGCACGTGCGAAACAAAAAGCTGTCCCGCATAGTAGGCGGGAGCGGGAAACACACGCAATATGAGGGATTGCATTGGAGTGGCCCAATTTTTATATAATGGTCATTATATGGCACCCAAATTTAGGAGAGAAATATTTTTGGCCCACTTCCGTCCTTGCAGATTTCCAAACATTTTTGGCCCATTTCCGTCCTGAGGCGAGGACATTTTTTTTTGATAAAGTTTTTGATATGTTTGATGAAGTTTCAAGTTTCCCACTTTTTGTCTTTTTCTTGTTTCTTCTTCTTTTTTCTTTTTCTTTTGATTTCTTTTTTTTATGTTAAATTTAAAAAATATATATAATAGTCATTCTTTATATATATATTAGTACTATTGGAGTAAAATTAATTAATGTGTTTAAAATAATCATATTACTACATTAAATAATGTCTAAAGGATTCAGAGTTTTTTCGACTCGCAATTGATTAATTTTAATGTAGTAATATGATTATTTTAAACACATTAATTAATTTTACTCCAATAGTACTAATATATATATATATATATATAAAGAATGACTCTATTATATATATATTTTAAATTTAACATAAAAAAAAAGGAATCAAAAGAAAAAGAAAAAGAAAAAGAAAAAAGAAAAAGAAAAAAGAAACAAGAAAAAGACAAAAAGTGGGAAAAACTTAATCAAACATATCAAAAACTTCATCAAAAAAAATTCACGCTGCTCGAGGACGGAAAGTGATTCTCCGTCCTCGCCACGTCGGATGGCGCGCTCTGAATCCTACCAGCGTCGGAAAGGGACTGAAGTGTTCCGTCCTGGCCAAAAATGTTTCTCTCCTAAATTTGGATGCCATGTCATGACTACTATATAAAAATTGGGCCACTCCAATGCAATCCCCCGCAATATGCAACCCAGCATAATGCCAAACGTCCCATCTCTTCATTGGATTATCAATGATTTCTTTTTCTTTTTTTAGAATTTATCTTGGTAACTAAAAATTAATTGTTTGTAAAAGTAATGTCACATTTAAATTGAAGAATTTTATATTGAAAAATACAAGACACATTAAAGAAACATTACACTTGGTTAAAAGAGGGAGAAAAAAAACATTACACGAGATTTACGTAATTTGATCGATATTCATGGGCAGAGCGGAGAGACTATTGTTACATAATGAATACGATGGAAAAAAACGCAGTCTCTCTAATCCTTCTAGTCAAGTCTCAAGGACTTCATAAATCAGGAGTCAAGTTATATAAATTCAACACAACTTAACACTAATGACGACAAAATCATAGTGTTAAGATATTTTTTACTTCGAAACTATCAGATAGTAATTTCACAAATTAGCGCAACTAAAATCCCAGTTAAATTATGTCATGATGATGCTATGGTCATACAGTATGAGATTCTCTAATTTATTCTAATCCATCAAAAAAAAAGATGACGCTATGGTCCCTTGTGTACTTCGAAATCTCTGCCATTTCTCAATGCAAGCCTATATAACTAGCAGCATACAACTCCTTCACCTATATGGCGAGAGATAAGCAGGAAATTACCCAGATATACTTTTACCATCCTTGTAAAAAAAAATGTATGGCTACTTTCTTTGTACAAACTTTAGAAAATAAGAGCATGGAAAAGAAAATTGAAGATAAGACACTAGTTTAGCATATTATTCATTTACCTTAAGCATCTTCAAGAAGAATTTCCACGGCGTCTGAAGATGAATTCAGATATGAGATTACGAGGTCAGCTGCTTTGATTCCTGATTGTATAGATTTGCCAACAGACAATCCTTCCTTGTGGTTACCTAACATATTCACAGCTCATTGAGGTTTATTGCTTGTTATAAACGCGTTCTATCATCAGAAGAATTACTAGTTTAGCAAACCAGTCAAAATATGTCAATTTTGTTAATCGGTTAATTTCACTGGTATAGAATAACAGAGTTTGGCTAGCGCAGCACTTCTAACTCGGAACAATAGGTCCCGATAATATTTTTTCTTTTTCAAAGTAAAGTTGAATAAAGAAGCGAACCTGCATAAAAGAATCCGCGAAGGTCTTTTTCCAACTTGTCAATTGCTTCTGTCACTGATTGATAGTTGTGTCCGTACAACGGAAAAGCCTTACTCCAGTAGAAGTGACTGTAAGTAAGTAAATACATTATGTCAGAAAATGTACTGGTTAGGATCTTTTACAATCCTAATTATGGTTAGTAAAAGAATAAAATTGATGAAAAGTGAACTTGTATATGAGAAACAATTTAATACTTTACAAATGCTGCCTCTCCTACTGCACCCAGTAACTGCTTATGGTCCGAAGTTACTATTTGTTGCAACTCATCCCTACACTCAAAGCAATAAGGGAAGACAATAGTTACTTCTAAGAGGACCAAAAACAAAATCACAAAAGCAAGAAGAAATTGGAAAATACCAAGCACCTTGAAGCTTTTACTAGTTCTTTATTCCGGCTTCCCCCAACGAATGTGGTGTACAGATAAACATCACTAGGGGCACGGTCTGGAAACATCATAGAGGAGAAAAGTGTGCCAACATGCAGAAAATTATGGTTGTGAAAATAACACAAGGATTCTGATATCAATTGCCAATGAAATGAGGCGATAGTTAAGCCAATACCAAGAGTCTTGAGACCATTTTGTTCCTCTTTGGAAGGAATAAGAACACCAAAACCCTCTAGGGGACGTTTGACATTCTCTTTCTTGAAAGTTGTGATTATTACCGACATTGGTAAGTAAAAGATCTGCACATAGTGAATAAGAACAATAATAAGCTACAATTCTTTCATAAAGATATCACGCCATCTTGACCTTAGTTAAAGCGTCAAAAGACTGAAAGGCGTCCCGTCAAGAGATAATGATCTATTAAGGGAAGAAACATGGCGTAGAAAATACTGAATCTTCTCTTTTCCTTATGCGTGAACATACCTCGGGAATGAAGTCAAGCAGAAAAGGATTTCCTCTTCTTGTTATCTTCATACCTTTAACATTGCTGAGAGGAGCCTAGGATAAGAAAATCTTAGTTGAAAGAGAAGATAACATCTTTATAGGAATACTTTGCATGCCTCGAGCATTATAAGGTCAAAAACTGTTCTCATTGTGAGTGTGCTATCAAGAGTTTGTACGATAATTATAATGTCAAAAGGCAAATAGGAGCGAATGTCTGAAGAAAAATGGTTTGCCCCCGGCCTGAAGTCTTAAGACAGTAGGTCACTATGCTTGATATACTGAATGGTTTCATCAATTCCTTCAACAAGAAGTTGCTAAATTGCTTCTATAATTTAGATAAAAAAAACACCCACATACACATTCACGTGGGACCGTAATTCATGTGAACTCAAGTTAAAATGACTGGCAAAAATTATAAAATATTTCATAAAATGCAAAAGGGTGTATTGAGAAATATCTTAGTAACGGTAAAAAGAAACAACCATTACTATGCATTATGAAAGCCCTCACCTTTTAGTTGCAGAGGAAACCAAATCAAGTGAAACAGCCACGCTAAAATTACAATTTATGCTAAGAATGAAAATTGTTTGGTCAGTAAGTGTACTCGCTGTAACAACCACAGCATCGAAGGGCTTTTCTTCCGACAGGTTTTTTTGCCGTGATGCATAAGAAACTGACCAATCGTCCAATGGAGAGTTCTCTCGGCAACTACAAGATAGTTCCAGCACTTTAGATTGCAATTTGAGATCATCTTCACCAATCTCTTTCGATAGGGAATCCGTCAATGTCTGTCAAAAGGAGGAACCTGAATTCTGCTTAAACTAGAAACTTAAGATAAAAATGGATATCGACATCAATATATCAGAAAGTTCCCAGTTCAAGGTTTTACGTTAGACCGGACCAAAAGAACACCTAAATATCAATTCAATGGCTGGTTGGGTCATATTTCAGAACAGTGCGTATTACTTCACCTGCATTCCACCAAGAAATGAGAAAGATCCGCGCTGATGCTTTTTCTTCGGAGAAGAATTCTTTATTCCTCCAGCATTATCCCTTTTGGAGAATTTTCGACTGAATTGCCCCCGATATGATAGAACCAAACCTGAGGAACATAAACTATGATCTTTCATGTAGCAACAAGATGCATATATTCTTCATTATTTTTGTTAACATGTAACAGCTTTTCATTAGTGGAATTACTTCCGATTGGGACAGACAGCAAATGTATAGATGCTTTAGAGGAAAATAAAGAGTAGCCTAAAATCAAGAAGTTATATTTGTGTGTAACCTACCTTTTCTCCAGATTCCATAATTCAGGAAATGAATGGCGCATCTGTTTGCAAAAAGAAAATAAATAAGATATTTTACGGCAATCAAGAAAGACTGAAGCAGAAGCCTGCGACTCAAGAAACTACAGCAAAAGGAATAGATTCAGGTCTGCATGGAAAATATCAAGGAACGCTAGCTATGTTGGCGCGGCACTCCCAACCTGGAACAATAGGTCCGGGTTCACCATCCCCTCCCTCGATAATAAATATAAATTAAAAAAGAAAAAAGAACAGAACCAAGGCAGTAGCTTAGTTGGTAAAACACTTCTTACCTGACCGATATGTCTCGGGTTCGATGCTCACCCCCCAAAAAAAAAAAAAAAAAGAAAAGAAAAGAAAAAGGCATACATGTTAAATCCTAACAATCATATCTTTAACCTAACAAATACATAATATAGCACAAAATAATAAAAAAAATGTAATGCTCAATTTGATACTCACAGAGAGGGAACTTGGATCTCCAGCACTTGTACCCGCAACAAAAGGATCGATAAGATAGTCAACAACCTAGCAAAACAGGTAGTTTCAACATAGTGAAATAAAAGAAAGAAAATGAAATTAACTAGAGTTAATTCATGTAAGCATTCAAGAAACATGCAAAATTATTCGTAGGTGAATATCAGAAGAGGCAAGTGATTTGTGTCAAGATAAAGGAGTATATACAAACCTCCTTGCCAAAATGCCGTTCAAAGAATCCACCAACACTGCAGAGAACCAAATGTAAATAACATCACAAATACTAAACTCCATACTAAAGATAACTGCCCTTGGTGTAAGGCATAAAAGCAATAGCAGGTCAAGTCTGGAGCTATGGAAAATTAAAGAAAAATCTACAAATGAAAAAAAGAAAAAAGCACTTGCAAGTTTCAAACAAACAAATATGTGCAAACAATCTGTTTCCATCAGCGAAAAATGACCTTTCCTCTTCCTGCAACAATTCTGGGCCGTTCTTCCAGAGAAATGGTTCCAGAAGAATCTGAAACTGCATTGATGAATTGAAAAACCCCATCAACCAATGCAAAAGATAAAATGTCAGACATGCATATGTAATAAAAACTAGAAAGGTTTCCAACTCCATGAATGGGCTTCAATCATCTGATATATGAAAGAAACTATAAGACTAACCTCAAAACAAACGAATGCGTAAAAAGCAATTTACCTTAGATTGTGTTGAAAGAAAATTGCTCCTGATTAATGCCATTGGATTAGAAGGTATCTGAGGTAAAAAAAGTAATAATACTATAATAGTGAGATAGTCGACATGCATATCTCTGGATGAAGAATATATGGAATAACTGGTAACCAGAATGATTGGCACTGAGTGCAATAAAAGTAATCATACCAGTACAGGCCTCCCATTTCTCGCAATATATCGCTTGCTCTGAGAAATTGGCTGTAACATGAATAACATTTTAGCGAGATTTCATCACCGGCCAATAAAACGAAATCTGAAGACCAAACTGCCCTCATTTCAACAATCACATTTATGCATTTTTCTCGCGTTCTTGGGAAGAAAATAAAAAATTCTGAAAGATGGGTAAATTATGATAACAAGAAGAGGCTTGTCTTACATATTGCTGCTTTTCTCTAAGTCCAAGATTATCAAGTAAAAATCCGACTTCGGGCTCACTTTCAGTCTGCACAACGTATAGTAAGTCATATATTGACAAAGTAGCGTTCAACTTTCATATGATTGGCAATTGAAGTACCATAGTGTTCGCCCCCTCATCCCATATTAAACCATCCCGTGAAACACTTTTCAACTTCCCTCCAGCTCTTTCATCAGCTTCAAATACTGTAACTTTCAAGCCATGTAGTTTCAACTTGTACGCAGCAGCAAGCCCACTTGGAACCCAGAGGAAACAAGAAACTGTTAACTGTCTTACAGATAAAGTGAACAGTGATTTTCCTTTTACAGATGAATAAAATGAAGCAAGCATTAAACAATTTACTGCAGAAATATAGAAGGGAATCAAAAACAACTTCTGGGATGCAAGAATAGAACAAGTGCAGATATCATACAGGACATATGAATGTGTAATTTAATCATTTTAAACATTCCTTGTTTATTTCCACCCTCCATCTCCCTCTTGATAAGTTAATTCTCCATTGATTCCAAAACAAAGTAAATGCAAAACTAAATGAATTACATTTCAACACCCACATAGATGGATCCAAGGGGGCGGCCACCGCTACTCTGGCATTTTCTAAATTTGCTTTATAATTATTGATTTCTAGGCTTTCAATCACTTTTATCTTTAAATTATTAAAAAAAATTGCATAGCCAGAGTAACACAATATTACCATTAACGACTTGTTTGCAGCATAAAGTGAGCAAAACAAAAACAAAAGAAATCCCATAAAAATTAAAGTTGAAGATTCTGAAAATCCTAGTCTAAAGAAGAAAATGTGAGAGGACTCGCTCACCTAACACCCAGCACCAACAACTGCAACCCTCTTAGCAGAACCTGAAAAAATAAAAAAATGGGAAAATTTCATTTCTTATTTACTCTTGATTCTACTGAATTAAACAATCATAAGAATTAGAAGCTCGTGTTCTTGTTAAATTCCATTATTTTCAGACAATGTCTTTAACATTTCTTCTAACAATTTACTACATAATTGAGGTGTAAGAATTAAGAAGTAGTACAGACTTGGATTATCCTGCTGGGCAGATGAAGCCATCAGTTGCAGTGGAAATCCACTACTGGTAACTCTTAACGAACCAATTTTAACTTCGGCGCTACTGATGTTTCCTTCCTCTCCGATAACAGTCTTTTGTGTTGATATCCAGAGTGGTAAATTTGGGCCTTTCAGAATGTTTATTACTTTAGAAAGCCCAACTTCATTCAGTCTATGCACTAACTGCGTGTTTTTCAATTGAATCAATTCTTTACCATTTAAGACTAGTTGTACGCCCCAAACTCACAAATTGGTGGCCATCGATCCGGTTCAGTGATGAGACTCCAACGGTTGATTTATCACTGAAATCCTGCCCTGTTAAAAGAAAATAAAAATAAAAATTGCTGTCACCCAAAATAGCAAGCAGAACGGAGCCGGAGAATGCCTGTCGGGGAAATTACAAATTGGAGACATCGTCACGGCCGCCCGATCATAATGTGAGCAAAGGCCCCATTGCCGTTGATCCAGTCACCAAACTGGACCAACCAAGCCCAGCCCGATCATCACTTACTCATTGTGGGCCCAGACCTTCAGAATGCAAGAAAGTTAAAACAGACACAAAGTACACTCTTTAATCCCCCCTTCACGACATTTCAAATCCTTACTTTTTAACCTTGGTCAAACTCAAGTTAAAAGTGGGGCTTACATTACGGAGGCAAAACCCTCACTCATGTCTGAAATTTTTTAATCAGATAAATTTTAAATTGAGAAATATTTATAATCAATTGATAAAAACAGATTTTTACAATATTTTAATTAAAATTTATTCTACATGAGATTTTAATTTGCATTGTCGAGAGATCTTTTATCCATTACAATAAATTTTAATAGCTCGTCTATACCCCTTAAAAGTATGAGATTTATATGTATATAATACAATTTCAATCGTTACTTTTTAATAAGTAATTAAAAATTTATATATACTTATTTTAAATAATTACTCATCATTAAACTAAATTAATCTTAATCAGATCATTCATAATGTATTAGCACGTGTTTGCCTCCTTCCTTTTGCGAAGCTTCGGCAACTTTCATGGAGAAAATCGATCACCGGAAAAGAGGAATTAGCATTAGAAGGGGACGAGTTGCGCCAAAATTTTCATAAACGACGAATTTTTTATACGAAAAAATTATTTTTGTGATATTTTCTTATAAATGTTGTATTTTGCCCCTCTAAAAATTTCCAGTAAGAAATTTATCCCCCTATAATAAATTTCTGGCTCCGCCACTGAAGCTGTGTCGATGGGGAGAGAAAGAGGCCAAGTAAGAAACGTGGCGGCGGGCGGGGACGGACGTAATGGTGGTGTGGAGAAGGATAAGAAAGTTTCAGATAAGATATTAAGGCTTGCCGGACGAAAATCGGCATTGTTGATCTTTTTAAGCCTCAAGTGCTTCAGTTTAGTTTTGGGGCCAATTTGTGATTCTGTCTTATTAGTGTCCTGCTTTTCAGAAACTTTTTCCGTTCTTTTTAAATCCTTTAAAAATGTATGCGGATAGTTTTGATATGGATCACGTGTTCTGAACTGGTCACATCATTACAGAATAAGGATAGACAATTATGTGATAGCATGAAGTTAATTTTGTACCACAAAGTACATGTGGACCTGATACATATCAGAATTTTCCAATGAATTATACATGCATGGAGGCAGGAGGTTGGAAAATACCTTAAATTTAAATCTAAAACAATAAAAAATAAAAAAGCGGAATGCATTTTGAATTGATTTTTTGTTTGAAAATTTTTGTGTCGATATTAGAAAAAATGAATTATTTGTGAGGAAAGTGTGAGACTCGAAGTAAGAATTTTTTTATTTGAGAATATACTGAAGTTGTACATAAATGCACCGTAAGTCATAGTGTCCTACCATTTCATAATAAATTATTTGGATAGTATTTTATTTATAAAGAATATGTTTAGATTTCGTTAAAAAAAAAAAATTATTTGTGAGAAAAAAACGTGAGTTATAAATTTAAAATTTTTATTTCATGAACTATGTGCATGTAGAATTGTACTATATCCTAATATAATTTAGTCGCCAACAACTAATAATTTAATGAGATTGAGGAGAGAAATGTCAACGTTATTTTTGGGAAAAAATAAATAGTACGCACTAATAATAAGTAGATTGTTAATATTGTTTTACGTAAATATGTGTCAATTTGATAAACTTCAATGGAAGACCAATGGCAAAGGCGGATTGACCTTTTTTTTGGCAAGTAATACATCTTGACCTAAAAATATTATCACCTTGTAAAATTTAATGTCAAATTTCTATGCAAAATAAATTAAAAAAATTGATAGTCAATTATTGACAAAGAAACTATCTTAACACATTAATAGTATCAATTTTGATTAATTATAGTGGCATCCATAGTTCTTCCTAACCAACAAATGTTTATGTCCCAACATTAGTTAGAATAGTTGGCAATGTAGTGTGACATTTGACATATATGTTGCATGGTTGAATTCCCCTAAAAAGAAATATTTATGTTGGTTCATAGTTTAAAAGGGGTGAAAATCGTCTGTCCTCATTCTTGTTCCCTAATCTTGTCCTTAACCAATCAGAATTTACTATATAATTATTTTTCCAATTATATATACACATGGTGAATTGTGATTAGTTGGGGACACACACGAAGACAGAGGATTTTTTGCCGTTTAAAAGAAAGTTAGAAATTATAATTGTTATTGGAATGTAAATAAAAAATTTATGTAGAAAATTATAATTCTCAAATTAAAAAATTTGTCTCCCCGTCGAAGAAAAATTTACATTCACAACCATTGATGATAAATTCAAATTGGGCAGTGACATGAAAAAAACTTTTGTTTTTGGTAAAAAATTAATCTTTAATTGTTTTCATTCGTTTTGAAGTAAATGCTAAAACTTACCTTGATTGCCTCTTATTACAATAAAAAAAATTCCATTTTGAGTGGATGATAAAAATGGTAAATGCCACCGGGCATCCACAAGAATTTTGATTTCATATGCTGGACCGTTGGTAGCTTCCACACCCTCATTGAATAGGAAAAGAAAAACAGTAAAAAGTAAATAATTATAACTTGTTCATTTTGTTGTTGTTTATTGTATATATTTATTTATTACTTGCTTTTATTTGATTCATTGTACAATGACTAGTATAATTAATGATCCTTCTTTGGATCCGTCTAATGATTAATGTTTTACTTAGCAAAAAAAAAAAAAAAATGTCACATATCAAGATTTATAAAAAAGTTAAATGTAAAAGATTAGCGTTTAGATATAACGGAGTTATTTTATTTTTCTTTTTTACTTATAAAAAATAAATTACACGATTTTATTTTTCAATATTAAAATAATTAGCAGATACGTACCACTCCAAGGGGACATTCTGGCATGGGGCGGACCTAATGGGTCCGGCCCCAAACTTCTCTCGCATAATTTTAGACAGGCGGGTCCCGCAGACCTTTATGTCTCACAGGTACATACAAGGACCGTCCCATAGCGAATTTTTCCCACTCCAAGAGTTGTGTGCAATATTCCTTTTTGTATCATAACAAAGTATCATGATGTAACCAACAAGGAAATGGACACGAGGTATCATTAGATAGGCCTAATTGTTAAAACTTTTGTTGCATATCCTACGGGCTAGGGAGCATTAATTATATATATTCGCTTTTCTACCAAAAAAAAAGTAGTTTGATAAAGCCGAGGTCATGAGTTCGAATCTTGGATGGTGTTGCCGACTTCTAGGAATTATATTTGCCCCTTATTGGTGCTACTTTGACGGGGCCAATACTTGCGCTGATTGTTTAGTTAAGTCTGATATGTTCGCTAATGAACACGAAAGCCCGAACATGAGGTAGCGGGAAGTGTTGGTCACCATCACTTGCACCTTCTTTTAACTTAGCAAAAAAAAAAGTATCATGATGTAATCTTTTTATTTTACATGTAATAATATTATTAGTGCATTAAAACGGAAAAATTCTGATATAGACCTGGCCTACAAGTGGGGACATAGACCACTTGGTCCACAATCATCCACATCCCCTCTTTTGATTAAAAAACAATAAAAACGCCTCAAACAATGCACTAAGTGGGGAATATTTTTATTATTTTAATCAAAAGCGTGATAATGATTGAATGTGACTGCCAGTATGATATCCCCACTTGTAGACTTGGTCCATGACAGAATTAATCATTAAAACGTGTAGTAATGATTTAGACTCACATTATCGTATCAAATAACTATTTGTTTCCCATGGAAAAAAAAATTTAAAAAGGAAAAAATTGAAGAGACTTCCATAGTACACCACCTGGCTCGACCGTTTTCTTTCTAGTTTCTCCTCTTTAAAAGCACACACCCAAACAGAACACTCTCCCCACCGCCATTGTTGCCAACTTCTTTAAGAATTCCATAGAGAAATCTCAAGAAGCAAAAAAAGAAAATAATTAAAGAAGGAAAAAAATGTTTTATTCGAGGGGGCTTTTATCGAAGAAGGGGAGTTTAGGGAGTGTTTGGGTTGCTGCTCATTGTTTTAAGAAGCTAAAGAAAGAGCAAGTTAAGCAGATTGATATAGCTTCTTCTGTTGGTAATTAGTTCCTGTTCTCTTCTTCTCTCCAGCTAATTTTTTTTTGTTTCCTTTTTTGGCAATAAAATTCTTCCACTGCACTTTGTTCTGATTCCTGCTGTTTCCTTTTTAAGAAATGTTTTTTTTTGGTGGAAAAATTAATGAGAATATACGGTTTTAATAGGGAAATACATGCTTTTTCGGAGTTGTTGTTAGCTTCATTTCGTGAAATGAATTAGGCAGAGGGTTTGATACTTCTGCTCCATTTTAGCAGTTGCATTTAAAAAAAAATTGAAGTTTTTTTTTAATTTTTTTTTATTATTATCAGGGAGGGATTTACGAGTAAGAAGTGTTGCGCCAAGTATTGTTGAGGCGGTTTTGGAGGATTTAGATGGTTTAATTTGTATGTGTGTTTTTCAACCCCTGGGGGGAGAGGGTGATTTGTTATATGTAGAAGCTTAGAAGGTTGGGGTCAATTTTTTGGGGTAAATTTTCTGGCCCATTTTTTATAGTTTATGTTATACATATACATGTTTGATTTCTCTTGTTTTTTCTTGGAATTTTGAACTCCCACCAATTTCCTCCCGATCAATTACAATCAAGAAAATAATTTACTTGGCTGCCGAGGAAAGAAAGCTGAAAAAAAAGAAGAAGAAAAATGGGGTAGATTGGGGATTCGAGATGAAAATGAACAAATTACTCTTGGCTTATTTGAATTAGCTGGTCTGAGTTATGTTAATCAACACAATTGTCCTGCAATAAGAAATTTATCACATAATACATGGTTTTTTAAGTGTATAGTATTTTTTTTAAGATTATTATATGTGTTTATAATTTGAAGATGAAGGGGGAAAAGGTTCGCTATTGACATCATGGTCGCCAAGTATGTTCATAACCATGATTTGAGTACAATGCTAGAATGTGGCGACAGAATATGGCATGCGAAAGTAGCGGACTTTCAGATATTCCACTGTCAGAGGTTTTCGAAATGTTGTTGGTAGTGCAGCAAATCTTATCTGGAATGAGACGAGAGCTGTTAGTTTTCCCTTCTATGGTTTTTAATAATCTGTGTGTCCAGAATTGTAGTGGGGGTTTTTGGGCCTTAAGAATTTCAACATATAGGTGGTGAATGTTTTCAAGTATGATAGTTCTTGTGAATAACTTAGTGGTTGTCATTACATTGATCACTGCATGAAGTTGGTCATTGTTCCCGGAGGATGACAATGGTCTTGAAATGGCTAGTGGTTATAGTATTATCGATCATTTCTAGTAGTTGATTAGGGTATATGAGAAGGGTGATAATAGTTACACAATAACGTGCATGGTCGTGCATGTGTTGGTCTAAGGTAATAAATCTTATCGTTGTTCGGTTCATGGTGGAAGTTTTGTACCCTTTACGTCTCTCATGGTACACTAGGAAAGAAAAACAGTGGGAATATTTAAAAGTCAAAGAAAGGATCATAGTCTACATAGTTGAGAAAAAAATTACTTCATCCATTGTATACTTGTATTTTTTTGGAAGGCTGAAGCTTTGCAGTAGGAAATATGTTTTAGTAAAGTACGGCAGAAGACTCAGGAAATTTGATTATTTTCGAGTCATTCCCAAGTGGTTGTTCAGTTTTAAGGATATTAAAGACATATATTATCTTCATATCAAAACTTGATTTGGTTCCACATTCCTCAAGTGGTTCTGCTGATGCTTTTCATCATTTGACTCCTTTGTGTCTTAAATCAGATACTATTCTAAATGGTGAAGCCGCTACTTTGGCCTATAGAATCCTAGCTTTCCTTCTTTTCGGCGTTGCGAGAATATACTCGAAGAAAGTTGAGCTTCTGTTCCATGACTGTCATGACATGCTAGATAAGCTCCAGTGCTTTATGACAGACAAGATAGCGAGTAAGAGTATCATACCTGTGCATAGATCTTATGATATTACCCTACCAAAAAGATTTGAGCTAGATACTTTTGATCTGGACATCTCGGGAGATCATGATGTGAGCAGGTTAGTTAAAATTTTAGGGTTTTACCAAGTGTCTTAATTTTACAGGCCGGATGGAAAACTTGATAGCTGACTTCAATGCTGACCATTTGCATGTGCATGTTTCGTTTGCAGGATTAATGTCAGATCTCATGGAGACATCACTCTTCCAGGTATAATCATATTCCTTTGAAGCCTTTTGACATTTAATTTCTGTAACTTTATATATAACTTGCCCTTATATTGATCAGATGCCTCGAGAGAGGAAGTTTACCGTGGAAATGACAAGGTACATAGTATTTTTTCTTATAAAACAATAGTACAGGTTCTGAAGTCGATGATTGTATATTAGATAGGAAATGTAATTGCAACTGTTTAGAAGATCAAATTTCCTAGTATGCTAGCATATGTGTAATCCTTTTCAGTTCAACACAATGTGTTTATATTTTGTTGAGTGTCATAAACATATTATAGCTTTAACGGCTTTCTCAAGGAGTCGAGCTGGACAAATTGTTTAATATGGTACTGTCTTTATCCTTTCTCTGGACGTTTTATTGACGCATTGGATTCTGAATGTTTCTATAAAGATTTTGTGAGTGGATAATCTAGTATCTTACATATAACAAAAGAAGCATAATCTAGTATTTTGAGTCAATAACTTTTGCCTGATACTTGCTTTGAACTTGCAGCATTATGGTCAGGAAGATATTCCCTCGCGTGGAGTCTTCTCTTCGGCCTACACTCCAGCCAGCGAGTAAGGATACTTGGTTTCATACATTTCTGTGCTTGAGGATTTAATTATAGCTCTTTTACAGCCGCTGAAATTTACATGCTGTCTATATTGCAGTGTTTGTTCACCCTGGTTTATGGACATTGATTCGGACACAAGATCACTTAATGATGCAAGCAGTATGAAGTTGAGCATGGTAAAACTTGTTGGAAATGGCCTCTCATTCAGAAAAAGACTGGAATTAGAGATGTTTGGTAATGTTGAAAAAGAGCCCGGCTTCGACTTGTCACCCGATGAAGGGTGTCAAACTGATGTAGACGTCAATTGCCACCAACCATTGAGTATGGAGACGTCAATTGATAACGAGTCCGTGGAACCTATGACACGCGGTGGTGCTGAAATGGAGTCTGGCTTTGAGGTGCCATTGGATAAAGCTCAAACTGAAGAAGAGCAGATGAAGTGTCATGATCTTGATATCAGTTGCCATGAACCAACAAGGATGGAGAAATCAATCGACGATGAGTCCATGGAACCCATAGTGCTTGGTGATACCGAGAAAGACCTTGGCTTTGACATGCCATCTGATGAAGCACATCAAACTGATGGAGAGCAGGTAAAGCATCCTGACGCTGAAATCACTTGTCAGGAACTAGCAACATTGGAGGGATCAATTGATAGCGAGCCTAGCATAGAGAAACTTCGTGAATTTCGGTCCTCATTGGCGGACCATCTGCAGCCTATTATCCTTGGTGTGGTTGACAAAGAGTGTCCCACTGCTATGGCATCTGACGAAGGGCATCAAATGACTGAGGAACAGACGCGCCATTCTGATGCCAGAACTAATCTCGAGGAAGTGGAAGAAACAAGGTTTCCGTATAGTACTTCCTTAAGGAATCAGATACAAGAAAAGAGTTCTTTGTCCATCTCTGTTAATATAACTCCTGATTCAAAGATTTCAGGTGGTTCTGGTGCGTTTTTACTTTTGACATATTATCTTTTCTCTACCTTGGTATGAATCTTATTTGTTGGCGGATAAATTTGCAAGATCTTTCTTTGTCTCCTGGTGTTTTCCACGAGACGGTTTGAGAATTTAATCGTATCTATATTTTTTCCCTTAAATAAGATGAGAATATGCATGGTTCAGAATTTCCTTTTCCATTACCACCAGGCAAGAGCTTGTGTGCTCTAATAAGCTCTTTTTTTACCAATCTTTCTTTCCAACCAGGTAAGGGTTTGTCAGAGTTCATAGTCGTTCGCACCCCAGCTACTAAGGAACAAGTGAGGGTTCCGAAAAAGCGGAAATGCATATTTGATGAGAAAGTTGTCATCTCTAATAGGTATACTTCTAGTCCTTAATTACGGTCTCTTGGTTTTCAATTCTGTTAGGAGGATCTTTATAATATATTTTGGGGAATGTTGAGTGATGCTTGCCTCCTGTAAGATAACCAAGTTTGGATCATGGTCTTTGAAATTCGTTTACCTTTTCTGTACTAATTATAATTTGCAATAACTAAGGTTCTATCGGTCTGTACTAGTTACCGTTTCGACATGGATGCTACTCAGTTTGCTATATAGTTGTGTAATTTAATGTCCTCTGTGAATATTACTTGCCCTATGTGTTTTTGAACTTGAGATTTTTTGCCTCGGCATTGGTCAAAGTTGTGATGGGAAACCCACAATTTTTTTTACTGAATCTGTCTACTCTCATCTGATATAGAAAATCTCAGATTATTGAAAGAAGTGATTACTTTTCAGTTGTTTGAGGAGTTGATCTTTGTGTCCTAGAGCATTTCCCTTTCATGCTTTTCATAGGAGTCTCTCTTAAAAATTCATAGATAAACTTCTTCCCCCCTCCAAAAAAAAAAAAACTTCCAAACAAAGAAGAATATGCCCGACTTGTGATTGACTGGTGCAGTTAATTCTCACCAGATAAACTACTTATTTTTGGACTCACATCTTTACTTTTACCTACAATAGAAGAGAAGAAATGATATTTAAGCATGTGTTATATCTTATAAAAATAAAGGTCTTTAGTTGTTATTTTTTTGATACTTTGACGACAAATGTTTATCTTTGTTCTACTCCATCTTCAGAAGGTTTCCGGTTGTCCTTTAACATTTCAGATTGTATTCATGTTACACATTCTTCCACTCGATACTTGCCATGAAATTAACTTTCAAATATTTTGTGTCATATGCTAGAAGGGCAATAAGTATGTCGTTAATAGTTTACAGGTTAATTAAGGACTGGATTGATGACTCAAGTTATTTTGTTTCTAAATGAACCCTTGATGTTTTACAGTGTAATTAAGGGTTGGATTGATGATGCAAGTGACTTGGTCTTTAAAAGAAGGAAAGCTCCTCCAACAGCTTTGCATGCCTGGAAAGTTCACAAGATGTACACACTTCCCAAGAGTTTGTTCGAGCCTGTGATTGCCTGTAAGTTTACTTGATCGTGTTAATAAAAATGATCATGCATGCTGAAACATAGTTGATGCGACAAAAATCTAAGACATCAAAATCTATGCAGGTGGAGCAGATTTTGGTTCACTTGTTTCCCAGAAGAAATCAATAAGCAAAGTGTCTGTAGAAACTGCAGAAACTCCTGTGGAACCCCCCGTTACGCAAATGTCTGTAGAAACTGCAGAAGATCCCATTGATCCAGTTCTTGTGGAACCTCCCGTTGTGCAAACGGCTGCAAAACCTGCAGAAGATCCTGTGAATCCAGCGCTTGCTAAGTGCTCGGCTATGCAAATATCTGTAGAAACTGCGGACACTCCTGTTGATCCAGCTCCTGTGGAAACTCCCGTTACCCAAATGTCTGTGAAACCTGCCGAAGATCCTGTTAATCCGGCTTTTGACAAGTCTTCGGCTATGCAGATGTCTGTAGAAACTGCAGGAGCTTCTGTAAATCCAGTTCTTGTGGCATCTCCTGATGCAGAAATGTCTTACGAACAAAATTCAATAGCTCCGGGAACCCCTGTTACTCAGTCATCCTCATTGAGACTGCATGAAGCCCAAGGAATTTCTAAACCTGGCATGTCCAGACCTGCAAGCTCATTTGACAGCATAGATAAACAGCCAACTCTTAACAAGGATCAAGAATTGGATATTGGATTAATGGACGAGGTAAACTACCTCTCTCCCTATAGCCATACGGTCTTATTGTTTTATCAACTTGTGCTTTTCTCATACATTATACTTATAGATGAAGTTATATATATATTCTCATGATAGGTGGGCTGGGGAAATATTTTGTTTGGGTTGGGGTTTCCGCGGGGTGGTGGGGGGAATGGTTATTGAATTTGAATATCTTTTTCCAAATTAAAGCTTCGAATAATCTAGGATATGGTGAACACTTATAGTTACATTCATTAGAAGAATAGGAATCAAAAGAAATCTCTTCCTTGCATATTCTACGTATTTATGCATGGACCAAGATTTGTTGTTGTATTTCTATTCTTAACATGCAAAAGAAAAAAAGATGTAAACATATATATTTGTCAGGAAAACCCGGACTAAAGCTATATTTTCTCGAATTTTTCTTTCTTTTTTTTGCATATTCATAGAGTATAGGCTTTAAAACATGAATTTAAGCACTTGTAGTAAGATTTTGTTAGGTAAATCTTTTGTTTCGGAAGCTAATATGTTTCAATTTGCCCTAATTCGTCTGATATTCTTTTGTTGGGTGAACCATGTTTGTCTGACTTATTGCTGGTGTGGGGCTGATATTTGCCAACTTGTTCATTTGATCAGGAGATGAATTCATCTGCCGGGTATAACCCTGAAAAATGTACGTACAATAAACAATCATTTGGATTCTTTGAAACCAAACATAAAATTTTTACTTCTTTTCCTCACATAATCTAATGCAAGTCCTCCTATCCTAATTACAGGTGAATGGTCCGCGAGAACAAGGTATAACGGACAAGAGTTTACATCACCTCTTCTGAACCTTGTTAGAGCCTCGTTTGACTTTAAGTTTATGATTATGATTTGCAGGAGAGTTGCTACATATCTGCATCAGCATATCTCAAAACTGAGTGACCAGGATGGAAATGGAGTAGTTAATTTATCTCGGGTTTTGAAACGAAAGACCAGGACAGAAAGTGCAAGGCTATTCTATGAAATACTGGTATACTTCTCGAGCTTTGATGAGATCTCAAAATTTTTGTGAACGAATTTATTATGATCTCCTTAATCAAACGTCCAAGTGATTCATTATCACAGGCCCTGAGAACCGGAGACTACATTGATGTAAGGCAAGCGGATGCTTATGGTGACATTCTCGTGGGAGAAAAATCGAAACTGAAACAAACCATTGAGGCTGCTAATGGCAACAGGTCCCGGGTTTGAGACCCCCGTGATCTCCTTTGACAGCTAACTCATGCAAAGATATACATAGGATCTCTTACAAAGATGTAATTTTATATAGGTTCTTGTAATTTATATAGTCTTATGTCTTGAGATCTAGCTCAGTGTGTTCTGAAAATTGGTGACTTGTTGGTCTTTTAGCTCCAAATACAGTTCTCAGGTTTTACATTTTGAGTTTACAAATCTTAGGAGTACATTAGTTACTTTTGATTAATAAATTAAGAAATAGATTCTCTTCGGCCCTTCTTTTGGACCAAATTTATTTGGGAAAAATGTAAGCTTACCAACAACAAAAATTTAAGCTTACCCATTTTTACCCATTTTGCATCGTGGTATTTTCACTTTACTAATTAGCAAATGTCCCTTCTTACATTGTACAAGTCAATAAAGTTAGCGTAGTTGATAAACACTTTTGTCTCATAATAATCGGGAGATAATTGATTATGAGTTTCATATTCTTCTGCCTAGTTAATAATTTTTATTTTAATAAATAAAACTAAGTATGGTTTTAGACCAATGCGTTTCCCTTCCCCTTCCCACTCGTTTCCGTTTCTCCTAAATGTGATATGGAGCATAATTGTCAAATGGAGTTGGCCTAATGGTAAGGGTAAAGTTATTACCTACAAAGAAAGGACAAACACTCTTATATGATACGAGTTTATCGCACAAAGTTTACTTATTTTGATTTATCTTATTATGTGATTTACGAGATAGTACACGAGATGGAGTTCATCTAACGTGTCTATTTGGATAGCTTTGGGTTATATTTTTCCCCTGTAGGCAGCTTGAACCAACGCCGATTACTCTACAAGAGCAAAAGTGGCGACAATCTCCCTAAGGGTTTATTTTAAAATTAATGATGACGGTTCTTGGATAGTTTTCTCGGGCGGGCGGGTATTAGAGTTGTTGTTCGAGATCATAATGGAGCTGTCATAGAAACTATGACCAAGCATATTTCTCACGCACCATCTTCGAAATATACCAAAACTATACACATGTTGAATTACTCTAGTTTTATTTTTGAGATTGATTGTCAGAGACTTATCGTTAAAATCCTAGATACCGAAGAGGACTTATCGCAAGAAGGACATGTTGTCCATGCCATTAGGTTTAATTTAGTCTTTTTAGATTCATCTATTAGCTTCGTGCGGTGTATGAGAAACTCTTTAACACATAACTTGTAAGTAAAATTTTCAATTTATATTTTTCTAATTTATGAATGCATAGCCTTCCAAATATAATTGTTTATATTATTCAAGAAGATAATAAATAAAATTACTTTACAACTTTCCTCAAAAAATGAAAAAAAAAAAGAGTAGATAGCTTGAACCAATCTAAAATTTCCATCCAACAAAAAAAAGAAAAAAAAGAAAAAAAGAGAAGAAAGTCCATTTAATAGAACTCGACTTATTCTTGGGCTTTCTGAAAGCCCATCTCTAGGATAGGCGGCGTGGGCCATTCTCGTACAGACCATCTACTGCTTAGGGCGCAGAAGCAAATCGTCGTCTTCTACAACTCTATTCCGTGCACCGTCGTCTTCCGGTTGGACGATCTCCGGTGGTTTTCAGACGTCCGGTAGACGGACACGGCGAATAATTTTGATCTTTCTGTTGGAAGGAGAAATAAGAGATAATGACTGCTTCTGCTCAGGCTTTCAATGGCAACGTGAAGGTTAGCTAAGCTCTCCTCGCAGCTGTTATCGTATTTTAGTTGTACCTTTTACCTATTGTTTGAGAAAACGAGTGGCCGATGATGAATAAAAATACAGTAAAAAGTGATAATTTTTGAAATACTTGTAAAGGCTCGATAGGTGTTTGTGGAATGTACCGAACTGTGAAATACCTAGTAGTTGAGCTTCAATTAGTGTTCTCATTTTGTACTAGGCGCATTTTGAATGTGGAATTACTTAGTTGTTGAGTCTCATTTAGTATTCGCATTTTATTATAGGCACTGTGTGAATGTGGAATTACTTCTTGTGCTTCAATTAGTGTTACATTTTGTACTAGCCGCAGTGTGAATGTGGAATTACCTAGTTGTTGAGCTCAATTAGTGTTGCATTTTATTAGTACTAGGCGCAGTATTTTTTTTTAAAATTTTTTTTTGAAGTTGTCAAACTCGACCACTAGGCTATTACCTGAGTGGCTAGTTGCAGTATTTATCTTCCTGTCTTTTCCTGAATTAGGGTTAATACTTTTGTTGCAAATAAGGACAGAAGCAAAAATTTCTAACACTTGAAAGTGATTATGGAAGCCAGTGACTGTGAAGTTGAGCCCTGAGCTTCCGATATGATGGATGGCATTGGAATTGGACTACTGCTTTAGATCCTCTATATGAATATATGCTATATGCTTGTGGCCTTCCATCTTTTTTATTGTCTTATTTGTGAAATTTGCAGAAAGCACTCGCTGGGCTGAGACGTATCAATTTGGAAGGTTTAAGATGGAGAGTATTTGATGCCAAAGGCCAGGTAAAAAGTGCCTGATTCCGCTTCAGATTTTGTACTGAATATGACTGTTCATATGTCACTATTGGCAATTCTATGCATCATGACACTAGAACTTGGTAAAGATGAGAAGTACTCTTTTACTTATCTTATAATTTGATCTTTTTCTGTGTATTGACACAAGGATTGATGATACCAATGTCATAAAGGTACTCTAACCTTGGTGAAAGTTGATTTTTTGTGGTTACTCAACTTGTTGAAGTCATGAGCTATCTAATATGCTGGATATTTTTTATGCAATATTTTACGATCTTTATTGATGCCAATAGACACAGTTCTACAGAAAATGTATTACAGGCATCTAGTCTCTAAATCTCTCTCTCAAAACGGAATGGCTTTCCTCTCATTCAGGTCCTTGGGAGATTGGCATCACAAATATCAACTGTGATTCAAGGTAAAGATAAGCCAACATACGCGCCCAACCGTGATGATGGAGATATGTGCATTGTGCTGAATGCAAAGGATATTTGTGTCACTGGAAGAAAACTAACTGATAAGTTCTATAGGTGGCATACAGGGTAAGTAACAATAATTCTTTTCATGGATTATTTAATTTCTTGAAGAAATAATGATGATATATCTGGGCCTAGTGGTAAGATTTTACTGGTTTATGAAAGACCATATGGCTAAGACTTATTTTCTTAAATTTGAGATTTCTACTCATATCAATTCCCTTTCAGAAGCAGTTTTAATAACTGAATGCTTTGGCCTTGTAGATATATAGGCCACCTCAAGGAAAGGAATTTAAAAGACCAGATGGCCAAGGACCCTACAGAAGTTATTCGTAAAGCTGTTCTACGGATGCTTCCTAGAAACAAATTGCGTGATGTAAGTGCTCTCTGATACATTTGTATTTCCTCATTTTGAAGATTTGTTAAGCACATTTCTCAAATGTATATACTGAGAGTGGAAAGAATTCCTAAATGCAACGTATCAAGTTTGGATGTCAATAATATTTCATATTGATCTTGGTAAACTACTTGATCTAGGAACGTTTCTTTCTTTCTGATTGTGTCTTCATCTGGAGAAGTGGATGTATGCAACATGGACTGTCTGTCTGGTGAACTTAGGTTTGCATCATATCAGTTTAGGCAATTTATCTTGTGAGGGATGCCCTATGCATTAATTTACCCTGATAATCTCACATTTCAATGATAAATTTAAGCCGTTACTCTTCTAGGGCACGATTGCACGTCTGTCCCAGTAATACTGCCCTTTGAATTCACTGTATTCTGGTGCAAAGATGTTTTTATTCCAGGCAGATAAATCATATATTGAGCATGTGAATTGTCATTAAAGTGAAAGGCCAATTCTAATTATTAGCTGTTGATATGACAAGAGTAGGATATGGCAGGAAAGAATTATTGCTTTTGATATGTGTTTTCAATAGTGAATCATGGAAAGCTTTACTTTATGAGGAGAAGTTAATTGTAGATGAAATATTGATATCGTGTGTGTATTACTTCTGACATTATTTTTTCTTCATGTTTAAAGGATAGAGATCGAAAACTGAGGATATTTACTGGGAGTGAACATCCATTTGATGATAGGCCTATCGAGCCCTTTATCATGCCTCCAAGGCAAGTGCGGGAACTGCGTCCCCGTGTAAGACGGGCAATGATCCGAGCTCAGAAGAAGGAAGAACAACAAAAGGAAGGTTCCACCAACACCAGAAAAGGCAAGAAGCGGGATAAGGTGGATGATGCTGAAGTTAGCTTGTGAGCAATTCCTGATAACCTAGTTTTCAGTGACAATTGAACTGCAAACTATTGTAGAAGCTATTCTCTTCTGTAGAATGTCAAGTTGAAACAAGCTCATACCGCTTTTGTCTGATGCTTCCTTGAAACATTTTTCTTTTTCATTTTAGAGCTGAATGCTAAAGAGTTCCGTATCTAGTTATTGTGCTATGTGCTGTATTAGTGTCCATCCCTCTTTTCAGTACTTCTCCTCAGTTGATAAGGGAATGGAAGAACACCGGAGTCTCTCTTGTACTTTCAAGTTTCAATATATCTTGACAAATAGCACCTTTGAAAGTTTCAATATAACACTTTGAAAATCAGGCATCTCATGCAAAATGTAGAGAGCCCTACTAGACGGATCAAGTTGAGTTGACAGTTAAATCAATTCGGGGTTAAAAGCGTGAAATACTGTAAAAAGTCTTCCTACATATAGGGAACCAAAACTGTTTTATTCTTGTATATGTAATTATTGATCCAATAGATTGTTTCCAAAAAGGAACAAAAAAATAAAAGAAGATGAAATACGAGAAAAACTTGGGCCAAGTTGAGTATGAGCAAACGTGGGCCAAGTGGGCTTTTTCTGGACACTACTGGGCTTCTGTACTCGTATTGTAAACACCAGGCCCGCAAAACCGCCGCGGGAAACCATATTATCATACAACGCATTACCGAATCATACTCTTCAGTTTCCCTTTCATTCTTCTTCGTTACTTCTTCTTCCTCCAAAAAAAATCAATTGAGAGAAACCATCCCATACTGATACAGCGGAAACCGAAGTGAGAGATGAATCCGAACATGAATGCGGAATCGCTGGTGAATCAAATACAAAGGTTATCATCTGGAACGATTCAGGAATTGAATCATCTCCAGAACATTCTGCAGCAGTTTGCCGATTTGCTCCGTTCAGATTCAACTCGGTCCGCTGCTTTTCTCACCGAACTCGATCCTTCGAAACACTCGCTTGGATACCTACATATTCTGTAAGGTTTCCTGTTCTTATTGTACATTTTCTATTTTATTGTTTCGTGGAATTTTGTTTATTGTTATTGTTGTTTGTTATGTTGAACTTGGAGTTTATAATACTCGGTGTAATATTTTAATGCTTAATTTTTAAGCTTTTGAGTTTAGGATTACGATTTTGAGTTTAGGATTTATCTTGTTACGAATAAAAAAAATCTATAGTTAAGAGCGGTTCGGATATATTCGTAACGACAGTGTAACATTCTAATACTTGTTGTAGATTTTCTATTTTATTGTTTCGTGGAATTTTTTTCATTGTTATTGTTTTGTGTTGTGTTGAACTTAGGGTTTATAATACTCTGTAATATTCTTAGTTATTGTAGTGTTGATGCTTAAGGTTTATGTTTTTGAGTTTAGAATTGATCTCGATAGTAAAAAAAATATACAGTTAAGAGTATAATTAGGAGTGTTACACAGAATCCTGTTTATTGTTATTGTTCTTTGTTGTGTTGAACTTAGGGTTTATAGTACTCTGTGTAATGTTCTTAACTATAGTAGTATTAATGCTTAAGGTTTATATTTTTGAGTTTAGGATTACGTTTTTTAATTTAGGATTTATTTTGTTACGGAAAATTCTATAGTTAAGAGCGGTTTGGATCTTCTGTGACAATGGTAAAGACACTTGTAACACTCTATTAGTGATTTTTTTTGTTCATGTATCCAAAACCAAACAAGATAAACCCTAGGTGTTAACAAGACTATAATTAGAATGTTGCAGTAAGTGTTGGAGTGTCGCAGAAGATCTTTTATGAGTGAGGAGTATAATTAGGAGTGTTATAGGGGAGTGGTACTGAGAATCTGAACCGCAAATGAAGTGTGCATGTTGAATTATGATTACACATTGGTTGTTTTTGCCGATGCTGTGATTTTTTTAGAATTAATTTTCCTTCAAACTCAATGGTTTGAGTAATTTACTTTATGCTTCTTTTTTCTTTATAAGTCTGGCATTCATAAGTTCTCAATTATACGTGTGCCATATTTTTTCTGATTAGTGTTCGGCATTTTTACTATTATATTTATCAACTTTGAGACTCTCTTTGCAAGGGTTAGGTCCTCAGTTAATTCTTGTGTTAATCAGATACTAGTTAACTTAAGCACTGGTATATATAGATGCTGATATGACGATCAATGCTCACTTTTTGGTCTTTTGGTAGTTATGGGAGTTTATTATGATGGGGTTGATGGGGCTTTAGTTGGCTTGCTAGAGTTGTGGTTTAAGCTTCCAAATACTATTCTAGCAGTTATTTGATTTCCAGATTGGATCACTATGACTGATATGCCCTCCAAAACTTAACATGATCAACTAACTTAATCTTTGCTTTTGCCAATTACTTGTTTGTCTTCAACAGGGAGGCATGCACGTCGTCTCCAGTTACAAAAGAGCAAGCCAGTGAAGTATCTCTTTCTATTGCTAGATTCCTTGAAGCATGTGCAGCTTATCAGATTCGTTTAGCACCTGAAAAGTGTATGTTAAATGTTCCAGCAAGTTTTATGCTGAAGTTCTCTGTGTTATTTGATAAATTCTCTGAGCAAGCCAGCGCGTACTACTGAGATTTATAATTAAAAACTATTTGACGCTGCAGTTATATCCGTTTGTAGAAGATTTAAAGACATGGTTATGCTACTTGAAGCACCTCTGCGAGGAGTGGCTCCTATGCTAACTGCACTGAGGAAGCTCCAATCTTCCACAGAACAATTAACAACTTTACATCCAGATTTTCTTCTTCTCTGTCTACTTGCAAAGTCTTATAAAGCTGGTCTCAGTGTTTTGGAGGACGATATTTATGAAGTTGATCACCCAAGGGATTTCTTTCTTTATTGTTATTATGGGTGAGACTCTTTCTACTGTTTCCGTCACAAACTTGAGAATTGTAATTCTGCTTTTATTGGCATAACAAGATCTGAAAAGTTATCCCTGCAAAAATGACTGAACATATTGAACATTTAGCTCATCAATAGAGGGTTAGTGTTTTGTTTGTTAATGCCTTTTGTGCTGTTTGTGCTTTAAGAAAGACAGACTGTCTTCAAAGTGTGTAGGTTACCTGGTCTTTGTTTCGCTCGCATGTGAGGTACTAAAAGTACTGCAAGGTCGGCCCACACTGTGTTTCGAAGAAATGCTTCTGATGACCTGAATAACATGTAAAATCATAACTGAATTTTTGTTCAGCGAAGACATCCTTGAAATCTTTTTCACGAAGAACTAGACATGGGGTGCATAATATTACTGAGCCCTGTATAATTTGACGTTATTGTAGGGGGATGATCTGCATTGGATTAAAGCGTTTTCGTAAGGCATCAGAGCTACTTCATAATGTAAGTAAACTTTCTAGTGACCTAAATATTGTGCGACTATTTGACAATACTTTACCCAATGCTGATTGGTGAGCATATTTGAGATGGTTGGCATACTTGATTGTTATTCTTTGATACTTTTAGGTTGTGACTGCACCTATGTCCACTATAAATGCCATAGCAATTGAAGCCTACAAAAAGTACATACTGGTTTCATTGATTCACTCTGGTCAGGTATTCTTTGTTATCTCTTTCTTCTTTCTATAGCAACCATAGGCCTAAGAGAAGCAACAGAGAATCAGTGTTTAATTTGTGTGACAAGATAAAGAAAATTTAAGAACCTGGCTGGTTTAATGATTTTAGCCAGTTTATTTTCTTTCCTTTCACTAAAGGGACTGCTTCTTAGAGGAGCAATAGGAGAAAAGACATTATACTGGGACTTGGCCCATCCTCTAGGTCGCCTTGTTTTACAAGAGTACTTAAAACCTTTTTTCTAATATCTTTGCAGTTCTTTACCAGCTTCCCAAAGTATACCTCTTCTGTAGCACAGAGGAATTTGAAGAGCTTCTCTCAGGTAAATATTAGTACTTATAGAGTTTTCGAGTGGGTAATAGCTCTTAAAGTAACTTTCATGAAATCAAGAAAATGATTTTACTTCGGGGTTATTTCCCTTGCACTTATCTAAAATCCCATTCATATTTGTTTTCTTTTCCTGGGTGCTTGCAACTAATCAACAATGAGATGATGTGTAAAATCAATTCAGCTTCTAATTTGATCCACTGGCTGAGAACCATGCTTTATATATCCCTCCTATCTTTTCCTTGTTCTTTTTGTTAAAAGTCTAGCCATTTGAGGGCTAATTTTCTTTTGATATTACATTTCCTTTTTCCCCCTTCATGAGCAGCCCTACCTTGATCTTGCAAGTAGCTATAGCAATGGCAAAATTTCGGAGCTTGAATCTTGTATTGCAACGAACAGGGAGAAGTTTGAAAGTGTGAGTTTTCTACAGCTTATGTGGATTAATTTTTACTTCGAAGAGATTGGGATGCAAATGTGGATACAAATATCTGAAATAATTTCTTCCCATTTCCTAGGATAATAATCTTGGACTGGTGAAGCAAGTGGTCTCTTCCATGTATAAACACAATATTCAGAGATTAACTCAGACATACCTGACCCTTTCTCTCCAAGACATTGCCAACTCAGTTGAACTAAGCACCCATAAGGGGGCTGAAATGCATGTACTTCAAATGGTACGTACAGTGGGCCTCTCTTCTGCATCCTTGAGATTTTCTCTAGAGGCCTAGGAGTGTGGCAATCATTTTCCTCTTTGAATAATTTATGCTTTTATGTGATGATAGATTCAGGATGGTGAGATATATGCAACAATCAATCAAAAAGATGGAATGGTCAGATTCTTGGAGGATCCAGAGCAGTACAAAACCTGTCGGATGATTGAACGCATTGACTCGTCAATCCAGAGGCAAGTTTCCCAATTGCCTTTTCTTTTGTATGTGTTAGATAGCTTCATAACTGAGTATTTTGTTTTGTCAAATAAATTACTTTTCTCAAAGTGAAGAGTGAACAGTGAGTTTCAAAATTGACCTTTGCAGCATCATATGGAGAAGCAAAAAGATGGTTTAAAATATCAACTAATTATGCTGTTTAATACAAAAGTGACACTAGCAAATTTCTTGCTTAAATTATGTCCATCGTATATTTTACCGTTTACATGTAAAAAAGATAGGAATATGTGAATAGTATAGTGATTTAGTGATTACTACTAAGCTTAAATGATGAATGTTTCAGAACAATGATGCTGTCAAAGAAGCTTAGTACCATGGATGAGCTCATGTCCTGCGAGCCCTCGTACCTTGCTAAGGTAAAACCTCCTTAAATTTTCGTATCCTACCTATCAGATTCTATGGGAAACCAGGAATCCACATATATCTTTCCAGAATTTCGGTCATAAGCCAGTAGTTTGACTTTTTCACTCTTGGCTCAGGCGGGTAGAGAACGGCAAAGATTTGACTTCGACGATTTTGATAGTGTTCCTCAAAGGTTCAACATATGAACAAGCACGGATGGAGGGCTGCTTTGTCGAACAGAGGTTGCAAGTGTTGCTGAATTAATCTGCCCATTTTGAAATATTAGCCGTTTTCTATAACTTTGGTCTTTATAGGGAAGGAAATTATGAACATCTGATGGCAGTCCTTAATTCCAGATATGAAGCAATTACAAACATTATTCTGCGGCCTTATTTCTTTATTTGTTCTATTTTGTCCATATCGTGTATGCAATTCCCCCCCCACCCCACCAACACCCACACGCGCGCAAAATAAAATAAATACAGAACACATTATTCAATATTGAAACTTTGCAGTTATACTATAATAATAAGCTCAAAGCGACATTGTCTTTTCAGTACCTGGTAAAATAATGTAGGGAAAACTCAAGGAAACAGCCTAAAAATTTCCGCACACTTCATACATATCACAAGCAAAAGGGAATTCATGAATGTAGTAGGGTGCTCCTATCTTTACACATTGTATGCCAATCTTGTAAAACGGCTACTTGTAGAGCTCGATGCTCTACTTCTTCCGCCGTCAACTTGAACAGTGTGGTAGGGCCCTTCTTCTTACCATCTTCCTCTCCATTTTCCATCTTTCCTTCTTTGGTCTTATCATCCTCATCTTCCTTCTCTTCCTCGCTCTCGTCTTCATCCTCTTTATCAGTCTTTGGAGTCTTCCGAGGCTGGGCTGCCTTCAGCAATGCTATCCGCTCCATCGAGATCTTCAGTCTCTCAGCAGCAGCCGCCTTAACTTCATCTTCAGGCATGTACTCCGCGCCTCCATCAGTAAGGTCATCCAACCAGCCTTGTGGATCTGTACCGATCTCCTTAGTTATTGATGAATCTGAAGCTCTAACTACAAACTTGCACATCATGGTGGTTGTCTCATCACCAAGGTCCACATTTCTGCTTACTTCACTAGCACCAAAAATCATCATGCCAAGAAAAGCCTCCATACCAGGTTTTTGCGGCAAAGCAGAGCTGTTTCAAACCAAAAAGCAATGGATCAACGTTATTAGTTTCGTGAAATTTGAGTGCTTTTCTATATATATCAGTTTGTTTCCTTATTCTCAAATCGAAGCATCGTGCAATTTACAGAAGTGATGATTTGAACAACAATATAAAGTGGCTACTTCAGATGAGCAGTGAGTAATGTAAATTAAACAAGTTGAAGCAAGCAACAAACCTGGAATCCAGCAACAGTACGAATAATGTGTGAACAAACTCTGTGAAAAGGTTTAGTAGACAAAGACTTCAGACCACTGAGGAAAGGAGATTCCCCATACTGCTGAGCAGCAGTAGCCTTGAACCCACTTCCTTCATAGGTATATGTACCAGTATATTCTCCTACAGCGGGCAGACTAGGCCATAGGCGAAAGAATTCAACTGGTGAAATCTTGTGTGGTAAAAGAAGCTCGGTCAGAGGAATCTTGTAAGGTTGACATCTCAAAATCACTGGTTCCCCCAGCTCAGGCCTTAGGCTTTTCTTCTGTCTCATGATTTGTGGATCACCTTCAGAGTAATCCCCTTCAAAATCGGCAGCATCACTATCACAAAAGGGGTAATACAAGACTTGGACCCAAAGAGCACTCTTCTCAAAATGGGAAACACCCACAGTAACACTGCACAGCACTGGTTCCTAGAACAATTATAGCTACATTAGTTATACTCTCAGAATATCTAAAGATAGGGAGAGAAATCCATTAAAAAAAAAAAGACTGCTATCTTGCTAAAATATATTTCAGTCTAAATCTCAGGTCATAACTAGTGGAAATATGGAAACTGGAGTCCTTTTGTTTTTGTTTTTGTTTTTACTTACTCTGGATAGAAAGTTATTTTCTTTATCTTCTTTTTCTTTACCTTTATGCCTTCCCCTGGGGTGAAATAATAGAGGAATGCTCGCAGCCGCATAAAGAAAAAGCTTCCAAGTAATTCCAGAAAGTCACTCAATAATCAAAATACATACAGTAACTAATATAAATGCAGATAATCTGTAGAGAGAGAGAGAGAGAGAGAGAGAGAGAGAGAGGTCATGGGATTGTGCCTTATTGCCTCAAAATCCTGGTGCCTAGATTATCAAGTTCTGGTCCTAACTAGCAAACAAGAATCTCCACTTGTATCATTTCAAATTCAGGCTAGTTACTGTATAGAACATGAATGAAGTATCATGGGACTGACGTGTAGTTGAAAGCAAATGCTTCAAAGTTTGAAATAAATCAGGAGAGGTATTTACCAATCATTGTTTAAGAAGGAAAACAAAATTAAAAAGAAAGAAGCAATAACAAAGAAATAATAATGGGATTACGTATACGACCGAATATAGAATATATATTTCAAAGTAAACCTGTGAGTTAAGATTCCGCAACTGCCGCACTGCTTGAGGAGATCCATCCATGAAATACAGTCCACCTGATAGCCCAACTCTTATATCAACACGATTAAGTTCAATTTCTGTCAAATTCAGTACCTGCAAAAATTGAAAAGGTGAATAAGATCTTTGCATATTCAGCCCAACTAATGATACCAACAGTAGACAATATTAAAAGAGAGCAAATTTAAAGCAGATATGATTCTCATCTAATCCATAATGGAAGTGCCAAGAGGTATAATGTTTTGGGAATGCAGGTAAAGCTTTTCTCATAGCATGGTAGAGAAGGAAGAAAGAAGGCGGACAGACGAAATAGTGTAGTAACAGCAATAACCAACATTTAAAAAAATATGATGCATGCAAGAAAAACTTTTTATAGCATGTCCTTAGAAGGCATTAAGCTTACTCAAGTCTATGATTTATTTCTCCTCATATATGTTTTGAATTCCCTCTTTTCTACAACTTCTAGAATTTATGTAGGCTACGCCAGCACACTTAACATATCATAAAACTGACACGCAGCACTGAGAGGACCAGGAGCGAAATGCAGAGGAAAACACATTGATTATCTGTTATACCCTAAACAGGATGTGTGTGTGTGTGTGTGTGTGTGTGTGTGTGTGTGAGAGAGAGAGAGAGAGAGAGAGAGAGAGAGAGAGACCTTTAAATGCAAACTGATTCTTCCGTCATTTGGATCTG